>JAAGKR010000598.1:0-77500 GCA_011419295.1 Clarias macrocephalus | reverse complement strand
TAGGCAAAAATGCTTGTATGATGAACAGGGAAAATCATGCAGGACTTTTTTCCATTAATATATGAAAAAAATACTTTTTACATTCATTTAAATTTCACAAAGCCTATTTACAAAGTTTTTATTTTTTGCTCCAAATGTCGGGCTTGAACATGCTGTCGGATAAAAGTATTTTTTTTATTAGGAGTCAGCACCTAGCATACTGTTTCGTTTTACGGGCTTAACAAAAATGTAAAAATTAAATAACAATATGAGAAAATCTAAGAATACATGCGGAGAAACAACAAATGTGATAATCGTTGTGAGGGACACTGAGTTTTTTTTTTTTTAATAAGTATGCACGCATTTCATTGCATATCATATTGTGTATGGCTGTGTATGTGACTTTTTTATGTTATAGAGCATAGACAATAAAATGACAGGCCTTCCTTCAACTTTTTCATAGCCCCAGTATACATTTATAATTGAATCTCCCCTTATTTTGTGAAAACAAACAATTTTATTCTTTTTCATGTTTCCCCCCTTTCTTTGCATACAAAACACTGACTTCCAACTACTTATTTTTATTTCTTGTTTATTTCTCTCTTTTTCTTTCTTTTATTTTTTTCTTCTTTAAATCTTTGTATATTTCTGGTGTCTAGCCTTGTACATACAAATGCACATTTACTGTTCATCTGTTCAAACAGAGAGATATAGAGGTGTGTGTAATGGGTTTATGAATCTAGATCGTTCAAGTGTGCTTCGAAACGCATACTACACGTTTACTTTGTATGATATGTTTCTGTTTGAAAAAAATATATATATTGTCGGGACGAAAAAAAAAACTTACAGGTAACCAGAAATTTTCTATAGACCATATTAAATTAAATACACAATGGATAAATTACATGAAGTTTTTACATCATAGCAAAGTAACCGTTTATTTTCAAAAAACCTTTCTGCCTGGACCTTTAACGATGTTTGCTGAAGAATTAATTTCTATTTCAGTGCAAAACATGTACAGTGGAAAATCATTTAAAATATATAATATATTTAACAAGAAAAAAATCTCCAAGGAGCAACTTAAAGATTTTTATCACATCATTGTAAAGGAAAAAACTTTTATAAGAAGCTAGTTTGATTTTTAAGTTTAACACAAATTATCTTTAAAGAGAAATATATAGTTTTTATAAAGGTTATAATTATAAGTGTATTTTTCACCACCAAAAAAATAATTATATATATATATAAAAAAAGATAGACATTAACGTGTAGATGTCAAATTTCATTTTTATAAGCCTCTGTATTAAATTCATTTATGGTAAGCTCTATAATCAAAGAGATGAAAAAGAAAAAGTAAAAAAATAAATAAATCGCATTTAATGCCGAAAATTCTATAGCGGCTACTTTGAAAATGTAGCCATATTTCCTTCTGCATAAATAAAGATCTGTATTCTGTACGTGCTTGAGATAAACTCTGTAAGGGTCCGGTTCGGTGTAATATAAGCACATATGCTTATTAGCATTTTAGCTCATAAGGCTGAAAGTGAATGAACATCTGCTCCAGCAGAAACGGACCTGTGTAGGACAAACAATAGGCTCGATGGCTTACAGATTCACCTCTACGCTGTTAATGCGTTTTTTGTACAAAAATAACCTTATGGACAAAACCTTTCCCTGGTGGATGTGTTATACTTTCAGAAATAGAATCGGAACAAGGGGTTAACGGTGCGACACTCTCCAATTTCCCAAACCGAACAGAGAAGCCATTACGCTGAAAACCGTAAGCGCAGACTTGAATCGCAATCTCTGCCTTAAAGCACACCCGCAACAGGTTTAATTTGTTTAATAACACACACTGGACCGCTTAGGCTCTAGATTCACGTTTACGTATCGCCCTTTTGATAAGAATACGCGACAATTACGGACAGGTCTTCTTTTCAGACGAGGCTAATTGTGGCACAGAGCCAGCAAGCCATTTTGTGTGCATTTGTCGCCCCCTTTAGACGAATAAAATAGCGCAACTTCCGCCTAAAGGGAGGCAGGGCTGAGGCATTTAAGGTGGAACGGACTATATAAAAAAATCAATCGCCACAGCAGAAACGGACCGCAAGACTTGGAAAGCATCGATTTCTAAGATTTTATGCCTTATATTTTACGTGAAAATTGATAAAATGATGATTTGTCTAATATGATACACCGGTGATTTTGCATTGATCTGCTAGTTGCTGCTATTTAATCAGGAATAAAAGAGAAAAATACTCAGAGAAAAAACACCAAAAAGAACTTTGGTTAAAAATAAAATGTATTTTTTTTTATCTATCTATCTATCTATCTATCTATCTATCTATCTATCTATCTATCTATCTATGGACCTTTATATGGACAGATAGTCAGACACATAGATGTCATTGGTTTGCAATTTCACTTATGGATTAACATAGTTTATAAGACACATAATGCCGTATTATCTTCTACAAAATATAGGCCCACTAATTTCTTTTCACACCTGTTCTACTTGGTCATGTACCTCCTTGCCCAGCGAGGCACCTCTTATTGTATGACCAGTGAAATTTGGGGTTTAAAAAGTTTATCTATCCACAGGGATGGATGGATGGATGGATGGATAGATAATACGGTATTATGTGTCTAGTAAACAATGTTAAACCACACGTGTCCAGAGATATCCATCAAAGCGCCAGCTTATTTATATAATAAACAAGTTATTTTAACTTAAATTCCGTTTTATTGTGAAAGGGACGACTTGTATAACTTAAATTACAAAATTTAAGCGATAATGATAAAATTTACACTATAAGCCTATTTTAAGCACTCTTTCGAAATTCTGCTGCATCTAAATTTTCTCAGAAACAGATTTGTTTATTCCGGACGTTAACCTGTGCGGTGAGGACATGGAGATAGCCTGCTCTGCGCATCGAAGTGCTCATCTTATAGTTTCAATATTAACGATTCATTTTCATCGGATTAAACTCTATGGGATGTATTATATATAATACATCATATAAATATACAAAAGATACTAAAGGCTAACTGTAGGCTATATAAATTCACCCGCTCAGCCTGGACCATGGAGTAGATTACTACAGAAAATCACAAAATAGACCTATGACAACTTTATACTAAACATATAATAAACAGTATTACAAAAACGTATGCAGATACCTTTGGATTCATTTTTCATTTACACTCTTCTGACCACGATAGGATGCAGCCATGCATCACTCCTACTAGATCATATGCATGCTTTAGTAAAAATTATATGTAGAAAATATTAATTAATAAAGGTGCTGTTACTTGTCACTTGGGTGGTACTATCAAGGGTACATCTTTCAGCTGTTAATGTTCAACTGGACGTTTAATGAAAATAATTTAAGATACCTAATTAAAATAAAAAGCAAAGGTAAGCACACATCTTGGTTTTTTACTATAATTTCTACATGAATAAACAACTGCAAAAATGCCGCATAACAATTTATGTCGAGGCTGAGAATGTTTATTTAACCTCCAGAGACACCAGCTCTAATGCTCTTTCACTGTTCCTGTTTATTTGCACCTGATCAGTTTCGTAAAAAAGAGTAAATTCAACAGCTTAACACAGTTTAGGTGGATATATGAGAACAATAGACCTCATGCGGATGAGATTGCAGTTAGTGACCGTTTTAGAAAACACACACAGGCACGAGGATTTGCAAAGTGCTTTATTGGTTTTGAGCGATGCTTCTGAAATGGAGTGTGTTATATCGATTAACATCATAAACTCTGAATAACCCCCTCCCACTCTCCTAAAACCCCCCATATAAACACTTTCCATCCTCAAACAGGCCAATCTTTTGTCAAACAGTTATCTCTACAAGCTGATGAAGGGGGCTCTTTCTTTTTCTTTCTTCTTTAACTAGCTGCGGAGTTAAACAGGACACACACACACACACACACACGTTTCGCCGCGTTTTAATATAGCCTAAAAAGATACATTATCTGATAATAGCACACAACACAACTTCCATCATTTTTCGGTGAAGATTTCTACATGACACGAAGAACCTGTGCGGAGAGTCCGAGTGCTGATTTGGCAAATCTGAAGGCCAGAGGCGCGAGATGAAGCGGGTTTCCGGCTGAGAGCTGCTGCGTGTCAAAACCACAAGTATTCAAGCACATGTATATATATATTTTTTTCTTCTTTGCAAATGCGAAGACCACGACGAATGCAGGGAGAGTCAGTGTTTCCCCCCATCTCTCCTGTTCCCAAAAAAGTAACACTTAAAAAAATAAAAAGAACCACTGCGCAAATTGGTCAAAAAATAAAAACAACGGATAGAAATAGCAAAATAGTCTGGATTAAAGATAATACTGAGGTTAAATTGATAAACAAACAAAAAAATAAACATTATAACAGAAGTCCGAGTCAACTTTCACAGGGCCATTTTCACTACTGGAACACAAAGGGGATTAATGGTTTGAGTGTTATTCTCATACACAGCCAAACAACAGACAACAAACAAACATGTTTTAACCACACAGATTTTAGAAAATAAGATTTCACCTTTGAAAAAAAAAACTAAGATTAAGAATACAAAATTAAATAATTTGGAGTAAAAAGGCACGACTCTTGCACAGTGTATACATTGCTGACACAGTATAAAGCAGGTAGAAGACCGGCAGAAATAAGCGCGAGTATTATTATTATTATTATTTTTGTTTTTTGTTGTCTTTTTTTTTTTACTTTAGTTTTTTTCAGGGAGGCGTGGAGGTTACACACGGCTTCAGGCTGAACAGGTCAAACAAATGCAACATGCATTATTACCAAAAAAAAAAATCTTTTTACAGTACTGCACAATTCAAAACAGTAACATTCTTCATTTACCAGAACACTTCACTCGAGAGAGATGTGCTGCTTAAAATGCGGAAAAAAAATTCCGTGTACAAGTTAAAATGCAAATAAAAACTGTGCTTTTAATTTAAAAACTGAATCAACAAATAAGAAAATGTTGATTCTGATTTCAAAGAGTCAACGTTCTAGAGGTGGCGCCATGTTTCGACATATCAATACCAACAAATACAAATTTCATGCAAAATTCGTAAAAATTCTAGGCATTTTGCACAGCTTTATATGAACAAAAAAGGAAACATGACGCTTAACATGAACAATTAATGACCTTTCCTAAGAGTCGACTGGAGTTCTTATAAATCAGTTATGAGTCCAAGCTTACAGGTGTGGCATTTCCCCCCCTGTAAATACCACTCTACCGAACCAAAGGGATTATCAAAACTTCTGGTTCATTATGTGCAAAATATACAATACACTGTTGACTCGACTGCCAAGTTAAAACGTAAAGTTTACAAAACTGGCAAAAAAAACAACCAAAAAAAAAAAAAAAAAACACTAGCCTACACACAGGACCCCCCATCCTCTGTTTCACAAACTCCCCAAATGAACACTGTTGCTAACATTTCAGCAATGAGTGTGTATTTGTTTAAACGATGAAAGAGGTAAACTATAACTTTCCCGCCTAGAACAAGCATACTTGTGACGTAACAAATCCACGGACTGCATTCAATAGTGCCTCATAGTGCTATTGTTGCAGTACGTAACAGACCAAACGTTCCTAATTAAAAAAAAAAAGTGCAACAGTTTAAGGTGCTGATGGCAAATGAAAGATCGTTCCCGTAACAGATTTTACAGACTGAAGTGATTGCCACCAATGCTGTTGCTTCTGTTCAGTTCATTAGAACGCCTTTTCAGGATGCAAAATTCTAGACAAATCATCTCAACCTCCTATAGTTCATTTCAAAACACAGGAAAAAAAACAAACAAAAACACCACCACACACTCGTGTGAAACACTGTAGGAACATGCAAGAGTCAGAAGGTGCATTCCTTCGTAAATGTGAATGGAGCTCAGGAGCGTTTTCTTTGCAGTCAGTCTGTTCAGAGGAGGAGAGTCATGATCTTGGAGAAATGAACTAAGGATAAGTTTTGTTAACTAGGAAAATTAAAGTATGTTCATCTACAAGTGCTGCAGCCTTTAACAAGAAGAAACTCAAATGGAAAACAAGTAGAGGGTGGATTTTGGTTAAATAAAATAATTATATGAACAGGACAGAAAAGAATTAAGCATGGGTGGAAAAAGGGAAGGTTGACATTAGGGGCAGGATTTGGGTTTAACTTTGAAAGATGAACAGGGGCGGACTGATGAAATGCAATTTCTGGTAAAGCATGAAAAAAAATCATATTTGATGATTTGGGCGGGTGATTGACTTTGCATGGAATAGCTTCACATTTCCATTTTGTCTGAAGTTGGAAATTCTACAGCAGTTGCTCCATTCCTTCTCAGCCCCCGTTCTGAGTGACTTCATTCTACAGGTACATGTCCATTCACTGAGCCACGCACACCATCACATATGAATTAAAAATGCCATGAGGGACATGCATTGGAAAGCAAAAAAACAAAACAAAACAAAAAAAAAAAAAAAAGGAAAAGAATTTTCCTTAGCTCCCACAAAGATTTATACTTGTTACTGTTTTATCACAATTATGGTCCCACAAACGGCAAAGAACTAATAAAAAAATGTAAACGAATGGTGGTTGTAGCTGCTGTAAGGGTGGGTGAGTGCGATTGGGCACCCCTCCATCAGCGTTCCTCTTTGCCCCTGTGAGTTTTGCTCCAGTTTAGGGCAGAATGGTGGTAATGAACTCGTAGAATCTCTTAGAGTACTGCTCCGGGTTCACGGTGGATATCTCTGCTCCGGCCTAGACGAACGGAGAGGAAACATAAAAGAAGTGATTACTCGATCAATAAAATAACTGAGAAACAATATCAGCTTTATACAACAAAGCAACCAATAAAAAGATTTTGTTTTAAGGTTATGGAACCTACTGAACTTACATCTTATAAAAAAAAACAACAACATTATATTCAGCAAACCCTGTTACATTCTGTCTACGTCTTGTACATACATGTACCCCAGTTAGTACTGTGATGGGCATAACCATGGGTATGCAGAGATGGGTAAAGAAAAGCAAGCAAAAAGCTGTCTAAAATATATATACATGTTTTTCTTATATTTTATTGGTATTTAACAAAAACAAAAAAGCAGAAACAGATGAATATACAATCGACACCCACAGACAACACACACAATAATCTGTAAATATAAGAGTGAACATGGAAAAACCAAAGAGCAAAACAGTCCAGTAAAAGAAAGAAAAAGTCATGATTGTTCAAGTAGATCCCACAAAGGGGCCCATATAGTTCGGATTTGCTCTGTATGTCGTGCGCAAATTTTTCCAATGGGAGAAGATTAGCCACTTGTGCCAAACACATCTTTAAAGTTGATACACGAGATGATGACCATAAGATAAGTACGCATTTCTCTGCCAGATAAGTAATGAAATTTAGTAAACAATTTTAATCAGAAGGAAAATCTAGTGATATTTTACAATTTAGCAGGTATATAGTTGGAGACACAGTGAATTTTCTAGTCAGTATTTTCTGAACAAGATCATGCATTTGTATATATTTTGCATAGGCGTACAGGGGTGAGATATGTTCTGCATATGAATTTGTTCTGCATATGAAGTTTTGCTCATGCACAGAGATTGAAGTTGATTTATGAAAAACAGACATATAGAGAGCCATTCATCATCACTGAATGATTGGCCCATATCCTTTTCCCAAACCTTTCTTACAGGATTCAAAGGTTTCTGATAAAAGGGAGCCATAGGTAGGAAATCTGACCCTTCAACGTCCCTGGAAGAAGGAGACGATTTTTAATATCAGACATTTCAAAGAGGATTTTGCCCTGTCTCATTTCAGATTGAACAAAATGACGTAGCTGGAGAAATTGGAAAAAATCTGATCTGTTCTAGGAAGTTGATAATTCATTCAAGTGTCTCAAAAGATTTGACAACAATATCTGTAAATAATACAAAAAAGTAAGACTAAATTAAAAATCTTTCTCTACCCAGGTCCGAAGGCCAATACTAGCTAACGAAGCAGAAAAGTCAGGGTTCAATATGATTGGGGATTGCATGGTTAAATAAGTTGTCATTAAGGGTGAATAATTCTTGGAGAACAAATCCTTTAAATCAGGGGTTGTGTGTATGCCCAAATAAGGAAACCCTGAGTCAGTGATGTGAAAGGGACACTGTAATTTGTATCCACTAGACTGGCTATACTGATTAATTGTCTCCAACACACAAGGAATTGATGTTTGTGGCTGCCTCAGGTAAAGAAGGACGTCATCTGCATATAATGATATGCGGTGTTCTATCCCACCTGCCTCCTCGCCCCGGACGCCCCTATGCATGAGAATACCTTCTGCCAAGGGTTCGATGCACAAGCAAACAGGAGTGGCAACAAGCAGCATCCCTGAGGTCAGCTTCTATGAATTTAAAAGTTACCTGATAATAAACCATTAGTGTTAACGACAGCTGTTGAATCAGAGTAAAGAAGTTTGACTTGTCTGATGTAGTTAGAGCCCAAATTGAATTTGTTCAATATTTGAAACAAAAACCTCCACTCGACCCTGTCAAACATTTTTTCTGCATCCAGAGATATTATAGCGGTCGGGTCACCATCTGTATTCAACTGAAGTATTATATTCAGGAGACGACACGCGTTGTCTGAACCATAGCAAAATTTAACAAATCCAGTTTGATCAGGTTTAATGATCTTATGCAGACTTCTCTCCAGACGACGAGCTAAGGCTTTGGCCACAATTTTAAAATCTACATTAAGAAAACTGGTTGGACGATATGAGGCACAGTTCAATGAGTTCTTTCCTTTTTTTAAAAAAAATCAAGCTAATAGAGGCAGTCTTCCAGGAACCTGGAATAAGACAGTCTTCCAAAAGGTTATCAACTACAGGCATGAAAATAGGAGAGAGCTCGTGCCAATTTTTTTTTTGTAAAATTCCAGAGGAAAACCATCTAACCCTGGCGCCTTACCACTAGGCATAGATTGAATAGCCGCAAAAGTTTCTTCTTTTGTAAGAGGAGTGTTAAGAAAAGCCTGGTCCTCCTCTGAGATTGAAGGTAGCGACACCTTATCCAAAAAAAATGTGGGGTCTTGGGATGTGTACAGATTCTCATAAAATTCTTTGACACTGGAGTTAATCTTAACCGGATCATGTGAAATTACTCCCTCAGTAGTTTTGATAGCCTTAATGGATCTTTCAGCTCATTCACAGGTGATTTGATATGCTAAAAGATGGTTTATTTCCATATTGATAAAACCTTTGACTACTAAAAGTTATAAATTTTTGTACATGTTCTGAATGGTCCAGGTTCAATTCAGATCTGACACCAGTTAGAAAATTGCAATTGTTTTTGTGGGTGAAATTTTATGAAGCAGCTCCAAACTTATAACCTCTTCTTCTAATTATTTCCCATTCTCAGACTTTTGTTTTTTATGCCAAGTAGTAAAATAAATGATGTGGCCTCTTAAGATGGCCTTGGCTGCATCCCATTTAGTGGCGCTATTTACTGGACAAAATTCATTATCCTGCCAATATTGGGATATTTTTTCTGGAAACAACTGGAAAAACAAATTGTCATTAAGGAGAGTACTATTCAATTTCCAATAAGATGATTTAGGGTTGAAAATTCTGTTAAACCTAAATGAACAGGGTTATGATCAGAAAGAACCATTGGACCAATTTCACAAGATCTTACACAATTAATGTATCTGGAAGGAAAGAATTGATAGTCTAATCTGGAATCTTTGACACCTGGATGTAGTTCTCTCCATATATCCACCAAGCCTGAAGCACGACACATATTTTGAACAGTTTGTGAAGACCTGTCCAAGTTGTTATCCATGACACAATTAAAATCCCCAGGCCATTACAATGAAGATTAAACAATAAGATCATCTTTGATATAAAGTCAGGACTGTCCTCATTCGGGGCATACACATTTAAAACAGTTAAGCGTTTCCCTAGATGTGAGCGGTAATCAAAATAAATCTGCCATCAGGATCCTGTTCAGTCTGCTCTAAGATAAAAGGAAAGTTTTTCTGAATCAAAATGTTGAGTTGTCAATGTTCCATATCTGACAAATGCGTCTTTTGTAGATGTGCAATAGTTACATTTTCTTTCTTCAAGAATGTTAAAATTTTCTTTCTTTTGACTACATTACCCATGCCCTTCACATTCCATTTGACCACCCTAGTCAGGTTGGATATACGTTAGTGCATTACAAAGTATTTGGATGCTGTAAGTGGACAGATGTGAAGTAAACGACATACATCTGAAGTACAATCAACTCTTCTTTTAAACACAAACAAAACCCTCCACAAGCCCTCCCCCCTCTCCCTATCCCCAAACGATAGGGCTCAAATAACGCAAAAAACAACTCGTCTCACACACCTTCCCCCAAACTCCTCCATTGACCGACCTGAAAAACTGCTGCCAGAAAAGACAGCCTCAAAACAAAAAATAAATAAATAAATAAATTAAATAAAAACCTTAACCGTAATAATATTAATAATAAAAAATATTTAAATAAGACATTAAAAACAATAAATAAATAAATAAATGACTTAAATTTCTTAAGTGACAAATAAGAAAAATCAACGTTTCTGCAGATCCGGCGCCACAGTTATAAAATATACAGCCTGAAAGGGCCTTGTGCGTGCAAATCACATTTCCTTGGATAGCTGCATCACCTTGAAAAAGCCATTTATTCACCATTAAGTTTTATAGGGAAAAATACCCCCAAATTGTTTAAAGAAAGAAAAACACCATGAAAACTTAAAGTCCACGCCAATTAAACAGAGAAGCTCACTTATCCGGAAGTTCCAGGAATTTAGTGGCTGATTCAACATTATCAAATAAAATAATTTTTCCGTTATGTAACCAGCAGAGTTTAGCCGGACATGCGAAACCCCAGTAAACACCTCGGTCCACCATAACGTTGCACACCGTCCCAAACAACCACCGCCTCCGCAGATAACCAACAGCCCTAATTTCGGTTAAAATTAGCGATGTGTCCAACTGTAGACTAGCGCTGACCTCTTCCCCTTCTCCATCAGGCACGGTGGGGTTTTCCTAGGAAAGTCCTTATCCCCTCCACTTTCCATTTCTAAATGTTGTTAAATAATCGTGGGTAAAATATAGGGAGTAATATGAAAAACTCCTAGGCTGTCATCCTGCTTTGGGTCACGTGACGTGATGTCAAAAACTGACCAAAAAAAAAAAAAAAAAACTTTTTCCAGGTCCCCATGTAGAGAAGGGGGCAGGGCTTCTAAGGGTCAATTCAAAACACCTATGCAATCATTAAGACGTCCTGCTTCACAGGGATTCAAATCAGACTTAGTTTCTTCAGTCAAAAATGCCTTCAAGTTCTTGTGGTGCTTAAGAAGTTCCAGGTATCATGCTATGGAAATGATCATTTCTGTATTAAGCACTTATAAACGTACAATACTAACACGAAAGGGGAATAATAAATGAAGCACTCACTCCATGCTTGACTGTTTTGGCTGCATGAGCTGCTTTCTTCTTGGCATCGTAATGCTGCAGTATGTCGATAACAGCCATGAAGTAGACTTCTTTCCGAGGGGAACCTTTAAAAAAATAAACAGAATACCTTAAACAATTAAAATTTTCAGGAACTTAAGCAGAGCTAAAAATGCCAAGAGGAAGTTAGTGAGTCAGGTGTTTAATATACCTTTACTGTACTGTGTTAGTTCACCACATTGTTGACTTGTTATTTGACAAGGATTGTGATGATTTATTTTTTTTCTACAGATACACTTCCGCTCTGTTAAAAGCTGACAAATGTGTCAAAGTTCAACCCATTAAGTATGTTAATTACCCATTAATTGGTTTTGCAAACACTTCCCCATTGAATGCTATCGTAGCAACAAAGAACCTTGTGTAATCAAATGAAAGATTAAAATTTTAACTTCTGCAACAATTTTAAAATAAAGTCTTACTTCTTGAGTAGTACGAGTTAGCTGAATAAGTTAATCAATATCCCAAGAGCACGAGTGTGTGGTTTGACTGAATGTTGACATGAATGAGAGCAAACATATTCATAAGCATATTTTATAAAAGAAATTAATACTCATTAAGTAATTTTGCCCTGCTGACGAAATAAATCCTGAAGAAGACTCAGTTTATCAGTAAGCAATAATCAGATCCTGACTAATACCACCATTAAGCACATGATAATCAACTAAAAATATAATAGAGGTGTGTAAAAATGAGAGGCGGAAGAATTATTTTCACCAAATTTAGGCAGCCAGGATCTGAGAGAATGTAAAGGCATGTTTTAGCAGAAACATTAAATGCTCAAACTAAAAAAAAATAAAATAAGGGTGCACAGAACTGTGGTCCCTAACAGTTTGCACTCACTATCATGGCTTTTAATTGCGTAGACATCAATAGTAGGGTCAAAGTCTCCCGGTGAAAGGGGTTTGGTGCTGTCCAGAGTGTTGCTGGGGCTGTCTGGAGGTGTTCCAACAATCCCTCCATCACTCTCTCCTTCATCATCTCCTTCATTATCCTCGCTTTCCACTTCCTCCTGCTCTGCTCGTTCCACATCATGGATGCCCACCAACAGACTGTAGTCCATTAGTTTTAGCAGTGCCAAGAACTACACATGAAGAGAAAAATATTAATCAAAACTCACACAGTAATACAATACTATTTAATCAAGAGGTTTAAGAGAAATAAATAATAAAATTAGAAATTTTAATAAAATAAAAAAAATGTACACAGAGGCTTTACCTCCACATCCTTCCTGAGCTTCTCAAGGAATATCTTTTTATTTTCCTCATCGATGTATATTTTCTGTCCATCGTTAATGAAATCGTTATCCTTATATGTAGGCAGCTCCTTTGCCTTAAAAAAAAAAAAAAAAAAAGAAAAGAAAAACATTCTCAGAAAACTCTTAACCATTAACTCCTTAAGAGATGGCTCTACTAACAGTAACGTGTCTTTTTTATTTTTATTTTATTAACAGTACTATTATATCTGCATCCCATCTGTACACCTGCTTTCACTGATTTCAAGAAATATTAAACATTTTAAAAAAAAACATATTAAACAGCATTATAATGATTAAACATACACATTACCAGTCATTTATTTACATTATATGTAATACACGCTTTATCTTTCACACAGTACCACACCTAGAGGGCGCTGTGGAGTTGTACAAGACAGACAGCAGGACTTCCTTATTCACAAAAATTTAAGAGAAGTTTGTATATGAAATAGTGAATTTTACTTCCTGATCACAGAACCATACACCATTAGATCAGGCACTTCTTGGACTGTTTAATGCATAGTTAGTTTCTGCCTCTTTTATATAGAAATGTGCTTGAATTAGTTGTCAGCTGGAGTGACAAAATAGCTGCATGTTTACATTTTAATTATATACCACAGTGCAACAGTGCACAATCACCCTTAATGATCATCCTGACGCTGAATCAGACAAATCGCATGCTGCTATAAAGTTCCTGGAGTTTACACAACACTGTGTCTCACAAATGAAACATCGCCTTAAATGAGATGTCACACTAATGCTCCACATGGAGCCTGCCAGAGCACTAAACGAACAAGTCCTTGATCAAATATGCTTCTGGATGCTATTAATGTCACAATGACAGCAAGGCAAGAGACAAGACTCCTTGTGATCAGTAAGACTATACGTTTTGCAGAAAGGGGAGGTCTCCGACAGGGAACTGCAAATCTTTTGGTGTGTGAAATGATGTTACTGATGTGATTTAAAGTCACATAGTATTTATAAACAGTTTTATAAAAAGTTTCTAGTGTTTGAGTAAAAATTTACAAAAAAAATACTGTTAATATTAAAACTCAGCAGTTTCTTTATATTATAACTTCTGTCGAACACTGAACTGACAGTGTGATACCCGCCTCTTGACAAACAAAACTTGTTTTTTTTTAATAGAAAGCATAATGATTAAAAGAATAATTAATACAATGCTAAACAATGGAAAAGCACCAGTTTTGTGTATGTTACGACAAACTGTGTACGTGAGGGCATGTGTTTGTCTTGAATAGCCACTTTGGCATCAGTCACGGCCTTGCACAACCCTACGAGAGCCCAGGGATACAACAGGGATTAGGTGTGTGTGTGTGTGTGTGTGTGTGTGTGTGTGTGTGTGTGTGCGCGCGAATAACAGGATTAAAATAGACGTCTGCTCTCCTTATGCTACCTCTGACCAACAGAAACCTGTGCACTGCACAACTAGCTGATTTCTGAAACTGAGAGTTGGGTTTTAAACCTTATTTGATCTACCTTATATTATACCAATTCTAAATTTTCCATCCTTCCAGTCCTGCAGTCCGTATTACCTGCAGGAAACCATCGACATATTTACACGTTTACGCAGAAACCAATCATGTGTGGACATTAACCTTTGTCCTTGTACATTCATCAAAATAGTGCATGAAAATGTGTACATGCTCTCAAACAAATGTCTGATGCAACTAAGCCTAACACACTAGTAACCCTAGTTAAAACCTGCACAACCGTAGATAAGCCATGCTGTTTGTGGTTTTGTGGAGACCATACTCAGTTGAGCTCCATGTTAGCTTTTAACTGCCATGTTAGCCATTTTCATACTATGTCTATTGTCTATTATAACTGCAGATTTAACACTGAGCGGGCCCTTATCTGCTATACAGTGTCTGTTGACTCTCGATTAACTGTAAATATCATATATAACTACAGAAAAAGTTCCAAGTAAGTATGCAAACATGTATACTATTTTTACATGGTTTTTCCAGTAAACCTGGCTTAGCCATTTACAGAAGGTCTATGAGGCTCCACATACAGTACATGTATACCATGTTGATTATACCAGTAAGAGACGCGCACTAAGACCGAGCAGGGGAGACAATTACCCACAATTCCGCAGCGCAAGAGAGAGAAAATCCATTGGCTCAGTTGTGATTGTGTGACGCTTGACATCAAAACAAGAAGCGTATGCGTGGTACATGATACTCGGTACTCGTAAACCAAGACTTGCTCGTTTTGCAGGCAAAATTTATTACAGGGGCTTCCAAGTGGCGCAGTGGTAAAGTGCTCGCCCTATCATCCAGGGATTGCGAGTTCGATCCCCGGATGATGCTGTTACCTCTCACAGCCGGAGGCCTAGAGAGAGCAGATTGGCCGAGCTCTCTCAGAGGGAAGGGATGAGAGGTACTTAGTGCTCCCACATTAATCACGGCTCTACAGCCAATCAGGGGCGTCCGTGAGCTCACAAAGCTGTCCTCTGAGTGTGTTACGCCACCCCCAACGGTTCGTGAGTGAGCAGTTCGAAAAGATGCGGTCTGCTGGCGTCACGTGGTTCGGAGAAACCATGTGATAGTCTTCGCCCTCCTGGCTGAGCGGTAGTAGTAGCCTTAATGTGAAGCCCCCTAGTGACGGGGAGGAATTGGACACAACTAAATTAGGGAGAAAATCGGGGAAAAATCCAAAAAAATAAAGAATTTATTACAAATCCTTGCTCGTCTTGCAGAATGCTCCCCCCTGGATTACTCGCAAATCATTTTCAATTTAATTGGGTTTCTCAAGGAGTTCTTTAGCTCTAGACTTCTAAATGTCTTAAAATCTGAAGAACAATCTACAGTGATAAATGTAACCCATTTTGTCTGTGGTCTCCATGACAACAAAAGAAACACACAACTGCCATAAAACAAAAAGTTTCCTGTAGGTTGTCACTTTGGGCTTCTGATAAAAAGACTGCAAAGGTGCTATTCAAACTCATTATCCCAGTCTCAAAATTTTTGAAACCTCTTGAAAATCTGATATGAATTGAAGTTGTTTTAATGAACAAACCTAAGAATCCTACATTTCTGCATGGAAGAGTTATTATTTTTTATGATTAGTGCCAATAATTCCGCAGGGCATTTTACAAATAAAATACTATGAGTAAGAGATTGCAATGGATTAAACAGTTATTTGTACTCCTGCTGTAATCCTCATTTCGAGTCCCATTTTCTTTGAAGTTTTCTTCCTGTTGCCTTTGGCTTGCTCATTAGCGCTCTAGACTTGGATTTCCATAAAAAGCTTTGTGACAGTTACTGCTGCTAAATGGGACACGTTTACTTTAAAAATAGTAGCCCTTCCTATTCACATTTAGAAACTTAAATTGTTCGAGGGTGGCAGTACATGCAAGTATGAAAAGGCAGAATCAGCCCAGTAGTGAATATCTGTCACCAAAAAAAAAAAAAAGCTGCACATATTTTCTCTGAAAATTAACCTACAGTACTGACTGAATATCACAGATCACAGCTTATTTTCTTCCAAAATAAACTTCAAACTCAACGTCCTGGGCTTACAGAATGACCGACGGGGATGAACATGCCATTTTTCAGTGGGGTTTGGTTCAGACGAATGGCATGGACACATGGCTCTGTGCTCACTGAACAATTTTCGTGTATGTGAATGTTTTGCATCGCAGTCCTGCTAGAAGATCGAATGACGGATTGATATCCGCTAAAAAAATATCACTTACTGGAGGCTGGAGAGTATCCTAACAAATGTCCCATGATCTTTGGGAGAAAAAAAAACTGCCTAACATGACAGGTGGTTCAACATGCTTAGGTTATTTTCCATACAACCACACCTCTTTGAAAAGGAAATACTATTTGTTTTGCACAAAATACAGTACATCTCCACTATGCTTGTCTCTTCTGAACATAAAGCCTGGTTCCTGTTCAAATCCCTGGCAAACTCCAGGAACTTAACTGAACGATAATTTGATACTATTATGGCACCCCGTTCAACTTATTGTAAATTTGGAAACAATCGTTTCAAAATGGTAACCTTCTACAAAGCTCTAACTGTATGCCTTGTCTAAATGATCATCTTCAGGTGGGTTTTAAGAAATGAGTCTCAAATGAACATGCTGAAAATATATTGTCTTGCAATAAGTCATGATCCTCGGTGTGAAGTAACAATATGTCTGCACATGACTAGCACAGAAGTATTATGTTGAGTCAAGACGTCTAGACAGACTTTAGGCTCACTGTACGTCTTTAGCCAAAACATGCTTACTCATGACATAAATTCGAAAATTTTGGGAAAAAAGGGGGGTCTCTCACACAGCTAAATAACCACGACCACAATAAAAACAGGTTTGTGCAACAAAGCATGAAGCCAAAGAAATACATACAGCTCACTGCTTGTACAGAAATAAGACCAAACAAAACAAAACAAGATTTGGAAAGAAAAAAAATCCCTGTCCAAAAATTTCTGTTTAAGTTAGTTTTAAGGTTAAACAAAAGCAGTAAGCTTTGTTGGTTAAAAAACTATAAACCTGCATATGAAGTCCATCAACATTACCTTCTCCTTGTCACTGGCCTCCCTGGCAACAGTAGACCCCTTAGAAAAAAACAAACAAATAAAAACAAGAACTTGTCAGTTCATAGATGAGTCATCTGGAACTTGGCAACGGAAAGTTGTAGTGCTTCACCTGCCTTCACATACCTTCAAGTCATATTTCTTATAGACAGACAGGCGGTGGCTGAAGACATTACGTGTGACAATCATATAGGTTTCATCTCCGTCTACGGTGATGCGGTACATGCCCAGAAATTGAGGCAGCAATGTGGTACCATGACATTCCACAATAAACTAAGAGCAAAAAAAAAAAAAAGGTGAGTAATATAACTCTTGCACATAATTCAACATTTAATACATTTTATTTACACAGCACCTTTTTATATTGAAGCTAAGGGTATAATTCACAGAAAAAGAGAAATAGGAACTAAGTAAAGCAAAGAACATAAGAAGTGATGGTGGAAGTGGAACGTGCTAGTGTTTTCTTCGAGTTTGTTCTTGAAAGAGAACAGAAAAGAAAAGTGAGTGATTGAGGAAATGAGTTCCAGAGCTGAAAGGCCACCCACACAGGCCAGTTTATGCTTTAGGAACAATTAGTAGACTTAAAGTAAACTCTCTTAACTTAACAAGCTGAACTTAAACTCTTTTGCCAAATTGGCCTAAATGTGGGTCTCTAATGTGTGTATAAAACATTATAGTTGTGTATAAAAGTCATTTTAGTTAAACTAGTACACCATTAAATACCTGTAAGATCTATTTGCATGTGTAATACAGCATTAAAGAGAATCAGTTTGCATGTGCCTGTGTGTGCGCGTATACCTGGTGATATTTTTTAAGGATATTGTGCATCTCGGCTACATCCTCACTGCTGATGGTCTTAATGACATATCTCTTGTCATAGGAGGTGTGAAAGCGGGCACCGCTACGCCCCTGAGCCTCGCTAACAAGGGGTGCACTGCGAGTGAGAGAGTTCTCCAAACACAAACACAAGCACATAAAGACAAACAACTCAACCTTAGTATTTGAACAGAGTATTGCAAATTTCCTGATTTAACACATTTGGTTCAGTTTACATTACATTCTATTACATTCTTACAGCACTGACGAAGGTGGGATAAAACAGAAAAACAAAAGTAAACAAATTCAAACAAAGTTTACATCAGAGTTATATTTTCTCTTAGAAATACAACAGAGGGTCAGCATTGAGCGACAGCAATATGATCAATTGTGGAAGTGAATGTGAAACAGCCTGAGGTGGTTACGCAACTGTTTTTTTTGTTTGTTTTGTTTTTAAATGTTTAAAATTATGAAGACGCACACTGCAAAGCAGCCGAAGTACAGGCTACCTACACCACCAGATATTTGATTTGTTCTTTGTGAAGGAACAAAAACCTGCCTAAAGCACAATCATTAGTACTGTTCACCAATAAGAACCAAGTTTTCTTTCATGTGGGAGGAAGAGACACACAGGAAATGATATTAAGAGCGCTGGCTGTATGTGGGTGGCTGAGACGTAAAAGGATTGCCCTGAAATGATGCAGTCATTATGTGGAATAAATGGTCCACTTTATGGCAATCCATCGAGGGGTTAATGACTAAATTACGACTCATTAATCAGGGGTTTTTCCTCAAGGAAGGCTGAATCTACCCGGATGATATGAACAGCCCTTTGCTTGACATACGAATACGACAGCTGTATTACACCAAGCCCAGTGCCATCCCACATTAAAGCGAGCTAATCAACATGTAGGTTAAGATGTTAACAAAAATGCTGGGTGTATTACATTGTGTTTTTAAAGGGGAAAAAAAAGATACTTTTTGGAAGATGGTAAAGTACAGTAGCTGGAGAAACCTGACTCTATATATATATATATATATATTTTTTTTTTTTTTATTATTTTTTTTTACGGTATCACATCTAAAGATTATTTCTAGTCTAATCTTTGAAAACTTATTGAGCCATTTCTGATATTAGGGTCTCTCCTCATTCAAGCTTGGATGAAAATAATTGCTGAGGGGTGACAGAATGTCCACCAAGTAAGGCTTAACCAAAGAATTTGATCTACTTTGATCTACACTGATTGGTAAAAATACTGTCAAGTTAAACGTCTGTGCTGTTTATTTATTTCTTTTTATACACTTAGACCGATACAGTAAACCTATTTGTTTTTTCAGTATATATGGATATTCTGTAAGAAATTAATTCCATAAATCACAAAAATCCAAACGAGCTATTTTCACAGAAAAAGGACATTTCAAACAGCACTGAAGATAAGCAACAGGAAATCGTTTCCTATAGCCCGTTTACCTCATTTGCTCGCTACTCGCTTGGAAAACTAATGGCTAGGATTCTAAACCTTTTGCCAGTGCAATCAATTTATCTTTTTCTAAAACGCTCACTGTGCCAAAAAAAGTTTGTGTTTTGGCTGGAAAATGGTCCACAGACATGCAATTTCCATATGCTGATGCTTTTGGCCAGAAAGAAGCACAAAAAATTAGTCTTGGTTCTGTGGCTCTGAAACAGAATTACTAAAAATAATGGTAAAAGGTCTATCTGGATAACAGTGACTTGCCCCGTTCCAATGCCCAACTCCTTCATGCGATGATGAACATACCTGGAAGTCCTGGTCGTCAATGGCGAACCGTTCTCTTAAATTACGGAAAACGAGAGGGCAATACTCCTTGAATTTAAAGTGGCTTGGCATATTCTCCCTGAAAGGAAAAATTATAAAGTCCCTCAGCATATTATAATTGAAACATAGGGTTTACACACACAAAAAAAAAAGTCTACACTATGAAGACGATCACAACAAGACCAAACTAAGTTCCTAAAATATGGGCACCAATGAAACAATGAGGCTGATGCTGGAGCTCTGAACACATTTTTATTTATTTATTTATTTTCATTGTTTCTTGTTTATTTTCTCATTTAATTTTTTTCATAGATTTTATATCATAGATTTTATTTTTCTTATACATCTCCTCTATCTGTAACACATTGTTGGCAAACTTACTTATTCGGACTACTGTTTTATTTAAGGGTATGTCCAGATAAACTTTTGGCATTAAGTGGTAGTCAAGAGTTTTAAAGTTGTACATGTTTATTAGGAAAAGGACATTATCGGAGAGGATGGTTTTTATCATGATGAAAGTGCACTAGGAGTAAGTGTGTGTATACATCACCTTATGTTGAAATGTGGAATGAATGAATAAATAATTAAATAGAAACACAAGACTATGCGTATATAATAGCGTCATAATATTATAAATGTTGCGAAAAAAAAAATCTGAGTACATTTTTAAAGCAGAAACAGTCTATTTAACTCACTTGTTAAACAGGTGGTTGTCCACTTTGATCTTCGAATAGGCCTTGAAGTCATCAGGCATCAGCATGATGGGGATTTGAACATGACTTAACTCATTTATCTAAAAAAAAAGGTAAAAAGACAACAGAAACAAATAAATGTTTCTATTTTGATAACAGATTTGCTACCCACTATTTGGGTGTCATTTCTCAGGTTCCCCTTTCTACAAATACGTGTTACGTCAGTTCATTTGTAGCTTACGTGCGAGCAAAAATGGATGGCCCACTTGTGATTTGTACTAAAAGAAGATCTTTGCAGTGACTCGTTTTTATTTTGTTGCTGTTGTTGTTGTTGACTGAGGGGGTAATACGTTGTGCCGAAATAACTCACAGAAGTGCTTAAAAAGAAACGATTGGATATCTGCAAACAAAATTTGGACCGATACTCAAAGGAGGGTGAAAGTTTCATAAAGAGAATCATTACTGGTGGCAAGACATGGATTTATCACTACGAACCTGAGAGTAAACGGCAGCATATGGAATGGAAACATCCTAAATCAAAGTTCCAACAGGGGGGAAATGTAGCCAACAGTTTTTTTGGGATTCTCAAGGGCCAGTACTGAAACATTATTAGGAAAAAGATTCAAAAATCAACAGTGCTCGTTACAGTAAGAAGCTTATTGAAGAGCTATCCAAGGGCGTGGTGATCTTGCACGTCTGTCCAAACTGTCAACACTATCTTGCTCCATCAGACCGTGACCTGTTTTGGTCAGCCGTACGAGGATAAAGATTCACTTTTGATGAAGAAGTGAAGACAGCGGTGCATTCGTGGCTCGCAATAGAGCTTAAAACATTTTTTTAAATGAGCTAATACAAAAGCTTGTTGACAGACGGGCAAGGTTTATTGATAAGCGAGGAGAAATTCTGTATTTGTCTTTTCTAAAAGTTTATTAATAAACTCACCCTCATACACACGTACAGTATGTGTATATACATTTACATACATACACCTGGTAGAACCTTTACTTTACTGAGCCGGAAGGTTATAAATCTATGAACGTGTTAGTTGAGCCATTTAGCAAGCTGAAGCACGCGCGCGCGCGCACACACACACACACACACACACGACCAAAGGTATGTTTACACATGAGCATCACACTGATATGTGTTGCCACAAAGTTAGAAGCACGCAGCTGTATAGGACGTCTTTGTTTCCTGTGTAACGTCACTCAAACCCGTTCCTGCATAACACTGGCCCTGTGCACGAAGTGACGTAAATAAACACATGGTTATCTAGGGCTGGAGTGAAAGAAAACAAGTGGCCTGCACACACCTTCATCTCAAACCCCACCGGATATCTTTGGGATGAAATGAAACGTATACCCCAGGCCGTCTGGTTCAACATCATTGCCTGAGATTAGTAACGTCATTGCTGTTGAATATGTACAGCCACACTCCAAAATGAAGAGGAAAGCCTCCCCAGAAAAGTGGAGGTTATGAGTGAAATGCAATGGACAAAAGGCACATAGCTCAGGTGTCCACAAACCTTTGGCCATATAGTGTCATCTAAAGGAAAAGATTACCATAAAAAAATTAATAAATAAAAAAAATAAAAATATATTATTCTTGTGGCTAAAGTCAAGTATGAACCTACTTAAGGAACAAAAAACATTTGACAATGTTCAGGTAGAATCTTTACATAAACCATAGTGGTTTAAAAATTGTGGTGTCATGGTGGACAGAATTGAAGATATACCTCACTTGAACCCTAACGTCTAACTTTTTGGGCTTGTTCACCAGAGTTAAAAAGAATAAAAATATAAAAATAAAAATAAATCAATGCAAGATTACGGAAGCATCTGCTTCTATATTTTCGCGGATATGACTGGTATCAAAGTTTAAAGTAGGGTGTATATAATATGCATATGAAAATCAAGAGGTTAAATAAATAATAGCTACATCCTCCAACAACTGAAGCATTGTTAAAGTGTATATCCTGATCATTACTATCAGAACCATAATAATCCTCTATCGGGTCAGCTCAGGCTTTATCAAAGGACAATTTGCAAATCAAGCACTGGTGTCTTGAAATCAATCTCTCTCTTTCTCGCTCACACACACACAAACACACACAAAAAACACATCTGAAGTGACAGGCACAATGACAGAGTGAGTGATGATTCCACATCGGCAAAAGGAGATGTCTCCGTCTAAACAATGCACCATTTTACTCAAACATAATTTATTTCCCTGTGGAACTAAAACCAACACTCGGCAATGATTCTTGCCTGGCGAGACCACAGTGCTCCAGGTAATAAAACTGTGTATAACTGTGATAGAGAGTACTGGTGCAACAAATTCTGCTTTCTGTGTCGGTCAAATTTAAAACCGCATAGTATAAAAGTAAAAGCCTGTTATTAAAGAAATGTTTAAGGTCCTACATTGCAGACGTTAGGGTTAGAAAAAATCGGTACTTAGTGTTTTCTGATCCATCATCTCTTGATAATTATTATCTGAACATAATGTTATTTCAAGTCTTGCTTAAAAAAAAATAAATAAATAAAAAAACCTCAGAAGTCATTTATTCCTCTTTATGAATGTGTCAGGCAATGCACCCCTCATGTGTTACTGGAAAGTGTTAACATACAGTTTGGTAACCCTACAGTGCTAGATTTAGGTGTGATTCATAAAACAGGCCAATGTTTT
Organism: Clarias macrocephalus; assembly: GCA_011419295.1. Classification (NCBI taxonomy): domain Eukaryota; kingdom Metazoa; phylum Chordata; class Actinopteri; order Siluriformes; family Clariidae; genus Clarias; species Clarias macrocephalus. The sequence continues at coordinate 54,174 of JAAGKR010000598.1, read as the reverse complement.
CCAAGAAGTGTATTTATAGGTCATAATGCTAAGCAAAGATGCTAAGAATAAAAACTGTGCAAAAGTAAACACGTTGTGGGGCATTAACATCACTGTCATACTTCTATTTTTTTTTTTTTAAATCTAATTATGCCCGGTTTCGCTCTTTAACACCTCCAACGTTTGCTTGACATGCTGTGAAGCTCTTAATGAAATTTTCATCCTCACTTCGGCTGAGCATGTGTTCAGAGTTTTGACTCACGAATACATTGTTCAGCCAGAACTTTAAAAAAAATAATAAAATAAAACTGCCTAATATTGCGTAGGTCCCCCTGGTACCACCAAAACAGATGTGACCCGCTAAGGAATGGACACCGCAAGACCAAGCAAGGTGTGCTGGGTATATGACAGCAAGAATATTTTAAGTCCTATAATACCCCTTTTTGACCCAGGCAGTACTGGTGCTAGTTCGGAGGCGAATTTCGAACCAGTTCTCAGTTTCAGGCATCTAAAGCACTGAGCCTCAGACAAACAAATACTGGTTCCATAGTGGCACCAACACTTTGCCGGACTACAATGAAGAACTGCTTACATCGGGGCTGGGGGTGGGGAACAACTAAACGTTCATGACCGACATATTTAAAGAATAGACTCATAAATGCAATGGGCAGCTCAAATGCTTTCTAGTAATAATAGTTTGATCTCAAAGCCAGGACACCTGCTCGCAAACACATGTTGAAGTTGTGCTTGTTGCTAACATTTTTAGTGCTAGGAAAGTACAGATGTACACAGTGACTTAAAACCTGAGGAGGTTCACTACTGAACCAACCCTGAACTGGCACTAGGTCATGAACGATTCGTTCGTTTTGAACGAGTGTTTAACGCAACTCAGAAGAACGAGTAGTCTCGGAGAGTGATTTGTTCGTTTTCAACTGGGCGCACATGCGCAAATCATCGCAAAACCTCAGTAGGTTATGTACAGGAAAAAGAAATGAGTAGTTACCTCTCGGGTCTTCTGGTCTGAATCGTTCGTCACGTGACGCTATACAGTGCAGTAGATTAAAAAGAGCGAACGACTCGGACTATTCATCTAGAGCCATCTATGGGATTCACGTAACTAGAAGACTCATGAGAAGAACCGCTCAATTCTATTTCCTTTGTAATGCACGGCAAGGCGTCTATGAGTGTCATGTGACAAAAGAACGAACGACCAACCAGAAGATATGAGAGGTGAGCAGCTCATTCTGTTTATCATATGTCCTTAGCTGCATTGTAATATTTTCATTACTGGAACTATAGCCAAAATGTTGGGGGTCTGTTTATTGCCTGATAAATTGTAACATTTTATGTTATTTCTGATTAAAAAAACATAATGATGAACAAATCTTTATTATTTAGATGAATAAGACCCTAGTCACTAAAATAATTCAAGCTTCCCATCAGTAGGCACTAATGCCGGTTATGAACTAGCACCTGGTTCACTTTGGTGGAAAAGAGGTACAATTTGAGAAGTGGTGTTTCCAGCACATCTCAACTTCTCAAACCATTTCTGGACATTTTTTTTGTAGTGCGATGAGACGCAATGTTACACTGCCATTAAGGATTACTGCTGCCATAAATCTGACTCTTCGCTAGGTGTTCTTTTGGTGTTGTGTAGGTGAAACGTGTCAAAGTAACATCAATATAAATGCAATCATACTATACAAGGTTTCCCGGCAAACATCGCCCAGAGCGTCAGGCTGAGTTTGCCAGCTTGTCTTCTCTTCCTGAGACCCTTCTGTCATAGGAAGCATTACATTTTTAATTAAAACCGAGCGCATACATCATTATTAAACATCCCTTGTGCTCTCTTTTGACCTTAAATACAGAGGGCTGGTATTAATGGGGTGGTAGTAATTTTGGGGGTAGCTCTATCATTAGGTATGACAAAAACGTGCTTCGATTTAATCAGGAAAGCATACTGCTTATTGTAAAGTCATCTGCTTAGGTAAAGAGTGCTGTACCAACTTTGTTATGAAGCTCTGATTAGATTTACACAGCAGACCATTACATTTCATTATGTAATATCACAGGAAGCATTATGGAATGTGTAAAAAGAATTTACTTTAAGATGTAAAATGCACGAAAAATATTGAGGCATAAGGCTGAGACACTGGAGACTTTGTAAAGTAGAGGTGTGCAAAGAGACACAGATTCAAATGAGTCAGTGAAAACTGACGTATCAGTATTTTTAGAGAATTTTCCTATCAGTGGATCTCGATTTTATTGGCCTGCAGCTACAGTATGTTCCACTTCGTTTCATCGGTGTACTGCAAACTCAGCATTTATCTCACTCTACGCATCTCACACGCCAAGTTTCATACGACCACTTCCTGTTTGTCTCCATGGCAGCAGAGTCAGGTCTTCCTGCTCTTGAGCTCATCCTCATCAGGACAGGAAGCCAAACACACAGGCTGCATCTATACTGTAACGAGATCTGTAAGCGGTGGTGCTTTTGTGAACCCGTCATCTTTACATTACATGAATCTAAATGCATGCATAGTACAGAGATGTAGTCTATCAGTTTAGAGACTTTAAGACAGTAAAAAGAACACGTGTAATTATAACACAGTGTCACCTATGACATTTCAAAATAGAGCCTGCATTAACATGTCTGTACTCGCTCACTCTCACTAGTACTGTACAGGGTCTCAGAAAGCCTGGAGCCTATCCCAGGGGACTCGAGTTGCCAATGCAACTCAGGGCGCACACGCATACACACATTCATTATTGGAGTACTGTGGGAGGAAACTGGAGTACCTGGGGGAAACGGGCAACCCATGCATTCAGTACTGATGTGGGGTTCAAACCCTTGACGTTAAAGCGGGAATCAAATCATCACCCATGGAAGCGCAAGGCCACAGTGCTAACCACTACACCACCGCTTAGCATAAACATGTCCTTAACCCAAGGAAATTATGTCAAGCATGTCCAAACTATAATGGTTATAATAAATTTGCTTAAATTTACATCAAGGATCGTTTGTTATTCTTATTACACACAATCACTTGTGGCATCATCTTCTTTAGAAGCAATAGCTAATCAATAATCGAGACGTGAGAAAAACATTTGGTGATTAAAAAACATACAAAATAGATTATTTAAACTATTTGTATTCTGTTCTCCTTATTCTCATGAACATCACATATACATTGAAATGTGAGCCATAACAATATACATAACAGGCAGATCATTGGTTGTACACATAATTAATTTATTTGAATAAAACTATGTCTTTGTAATTAGATGCTCAAAAAAAAAGATGTATTAGATATTCAGAAGTTGTATTTGCTTTATGCCATTAATGAACTTTAGATCCCCAGGTGAAAGGCTTAATTACTGTTCCACACACACACACACACACACACACACACACACGCACGAACGCACATCAGCTTGCTTTCAGTATCAACACCTTCTCCATTCAATAGATAATGAGAAAGCCGTTTGAAGGTTCAAAAGGACTTAGCTAAACATACAAAGTGTTTGTCTAACCTAATGGACTTTTCCTTTTCTGGGAGGAGGCCAATGAGCAAAGCCTAAAGGTCATATGAGACAATTCTTTGTCTGCCATCGTCCATCAAACAAGCGGGTAAGGAAGCCATTTCTGCCGCAAATTCACATATTGAATGTGGTGTTATACTTGGACCGGCTTTTGTTTAGTCCGCTGTGGACAGGTTATGCTGTTGGGCTGCGTTCCTGCCACGAATGTACAACACACCGCTCGGCCATAACAATAAAATCACTTGCCTGATATCGTGTAGGTCAGACTTCTGTCGGCAAAACAGCTTTGAACTATCGAGACACTGACTTATAAAGGTGTGCTCTGGTATCTGACACCAAGGTGTTAGCAGCAGATCGTAAGGCAAAATGGGGCATCCATGTATCAGACCTGCGAGTCCAGAAAATCCCAGAGATGTTCGAATCTCATCATTCCTAAATGATTTTGCAATGTGCGTTTTCCAGCTGAAAGAAATCTTTGCCTTCAGGGAATACCTGGTATGCATCAATTTTTGGTAGGTGTTAAAGTAACATCCACATGAATGCCAAGGTCCAGGGTTTTCCCAGAGCATCTCACTCCACTCATCAGCACGCCTTCTTCCCATAGTGCATCCTTGGAGCCATTTAATGCCAAAAAAACGTGGACTAATACACACGCAACCAGCCATTTATTTAAAACAAAGCATGATCCAGACTTCCTTCTTCCATTGCTCCATGGTCCAGTTCTGAAGTTAACACACTCATTTGTAAGAGCTTTCAACAATATGGACAGGCAGTCAGCATGGGCACTCTGATCAGTCTGTTAAGTCTTAACACCTTTCTATCACAGCCTGAAAAAAAAAAACTTTTTCAGCAAACTGTGCTACATTAGCTCTTCTGTAGGTTTGGCCCAAACAGCCTAGCTTCTGCTTTCCAAGCTGATTAATGTGCCTTGGACACCCATGAATGTCCTTCCTTGGACTACTTTAGGTAGGTACCAGCCACTCGTGGAGTGGAGATGTTCTAACCAAACTGTTTAGTTATCACAATGTGGCTCTTGTTAAAGTCTCTCAGATACGTATGCTTTCCCATTATTCCTTCAAGAACAGACTGATCACTTACCGCCTAACCCTTTGACAGGTCACAATGTAACGACTTAATCAATGTTATTCACTTCACCTGTTAGTGCTTTTAAGATTGCAGCAGATTTTTTTCTTTAAAAAAAAAAAAAAACTGAATAATTTATGATGGTGCAGAGTTCGGAATCACAGTTGATCCTCGGATTGCGAGTAACGTGGTTTACGAGTGTTCCTCAAACCGAGCAAAGATTTTTAATACATTTTTAATCGGAAACCGAGCAAGTATTAGTTTACGAGCGCCGAGTATCATGTATCACGCACGCGACTCTTATTTTGACACTGAGCGTCACTCTTGCACTGCAGAATTGCGTGTAATCGTCTCCCCTGCTAGGTCTTAGTGCTCGTCTCTTACTTGCATAATCAACATCTCCCTCTCTGTTTCATCATCTCCTATGTATATGTGTGCGCGTAATTTAACACAGACACACGCAAACTCTCTCACCTCCACCCCCCCACCTTCAAGGCTTCACAAACACACAAACTCTGCTCGTCTCTTATTTGTATAATCAACATCTTCCTCTCTCTTTCAGATTGTATTAATTATTTTTATGTATTTATTTTTTGGGGCTGTGGAACGAATAATTTGAGTTTTCATTATTTCTTATGGGAAATGATGATTTGGTTTACAAGTGTTTTGGAACACGAGCCCACTTCCGGAACGAATTATGCTCGTAATCCAAGGTTCCACTGTATAAACAATAACCAAACAATCTCATGACCGCCATGTTAATAGGAACACCTGCTCAAGTAATCCAATCCATGTAGACACAACTCATGAGCTTCACTTAACGTTCACATCAAACATCAGAAACATATGATCCCAGTGACTTTGATCATGGCACGGTCGTTCAAACAGTAAGTAATTCAGGAACTGCTGATCTTCATGCACAATGGTCTCTACTGAAAATCTCACGAGAAAGAGGTCAGAAAAAAATAACCTAGTTATCGTTAACTTCATTGTGAATCACATGTCATTTTGAATCAAATAACTACTCTTTACCACAACATCGAGCTGAAGAGCATCTCAGAACAAACATGTCAAACTTTGAGACAGATTCCCTATGACAGCAGAAGACCCAATTAGGTTCTTCTCTTGAAATACTTTAACCATACCATAACCAACCATGCCATCTCATGAGATCTTACCACGATAATTGATTAATTGACTACGTAACAATATGACTGATTAGATGTACAGTAAGTATTTCCAATAAAGAGATCAGTGAGTGTATACAGTATTTAAACACTACATTTGTATTAGCAAGCAGTGAAGGAAATTCAGGTTTTCTCAGTTTTATGCAATGATGTAAGTTTCTGATGACTGGCTTCAGTAAAATTCTCTGCCTCAGTCTGACAATTTGTCTGAGATCAGCAGTCAAACATTTTCAGCTTTCTGTTCCCACATGCCCGTTTCCCTTAAAACCTTGCCTTCAAACAAGTCAAGAAAAATGGAAGAGAAAGTGACGAGCGCCGTTTCAGTTTCTAGAACAAATAATTCAGAGGAACAGACAGGAGTCGTGCGAACGTCACTACTAAAATAAAAAGAGTGAAATAATACCTTGTGTGGAAATACATGAAAATATGTTCATTGGAAATACATGAATGTACTGGCCTTAGAGTTGGGGCAATCAAAATTCTTCTGTGTGGCAATTCATGTACTGGCATCAAACTCAAGTCAAGAATTTAAAATACATTTTACATTTATAGATGTTTGCATTTGAGGTGCTAAAAAGTTGCGTCCTCTATAATCCTACAAGTGGAGTGCTCTAAACTATTCACAGCTTGACAGGCAGCATAGCGTCCTGTTCTGTAGAAGCAAAATATTTGCTAAGTTATTAAGAATTGTAACAGGAAAAACTAATAATAATATCGAATCCGGATATTTATAAAAATGTGATTCTTATACAAATCAATTTGCAATGGGTTTAAATTGAATTGGCACCCAGGATATCATGATAATATATTGGGTGGTCCCTAATAGTCAATATATAGCCTAAGTCAACAGCCTACTGGTCCCTAATAGTCAATCTCTCACATTTCTATTTAAGTACAAGCAAGAGTAAATGTCCTTTCACACGTGCAAGTCTGAATTGAAGTGAAATCTAATTGCTATTTGGTTTGTTTTACATTTATACTTTTCATATTTAAACAAACAAAGGTAAATGTTTAAAAAATCTTGAGTGTGTTGAAATTTCTGTTTGTTTGTTTATTGGTGCAAATGTCCAAAGCCATGGCATTTTTGCAGCACTACCACATTCTCCTTTGGCTCACTTGGTTTAACAGCTCACGTTTAACAGGTCAGAAACATACGATTCCGGTGACTTTGATCATGGCATGGTCGTCCAAAAAGTAAGTAATTCAGGAACTGCTGAACTTCATGCAGAACGGTCTATACTGAAAACTTCACGAGAAACAGTTCAGAAAAGAATAACCTGTCTGGTCTAAGATGACAGGAAGTTGACGATAACTCGAATAACCAAATTTCAGTTCCTGATTTCACACGAGTTTAGCATGTACAAGTCTGATGTTCTACACTGTTTAAGTGTCAGAACGGACAATTTATGGATGAGTTAAAGTAGATCAGATAGTCTTAAAAAGTCAATTAACGTAAACATTTTGTTTGCGTGTCTGTTCAAGATGCTTGTACTGCGGTTTCATTTAACTAATTTGTTTTTCCTTTTTTGAGTCAAATGAGAGAGTGATAAAATATTTGTTGGCGGTGTGTTTTGGGTAACTTTACGATGATGTTCCTCCCAACTACTTTGGACGCATTTCTCGATAAATTGACAGAAATGTTTCTGGAGACTTCTGAATTCATTCTCCTGCTAAGATGATGAGTAACATTATTAATAAGGATAGCTAAGCCCACTCTACAAGTCCAAGCCATGACATCACCTCCACACCATGCTTGATTTGTATATTTTAGATTGTGTGCAGAACTATTCTTTCTCCTCTATTTGGTCTTTCAGTCACACTGGTAATGTGGTCATAGGGTAATCATGGTTCATTTAACATCTGTGGCTCATATCTATATTTATACATGAATTTTTTTAACCTGACCATTAAACTCCTACTCCTCACTAGTGGTTTGTATTTCATTGTACATCCTCTATATTTCTACACTCAGAGTCACGCTCATATGCTGGATTGTGACACTTTCACCTCTGCCCTGTCGTAGCTGTTGGTGATGTCACTGGCTGCTCTTTTTTTTTTTTTCTTCATGGCTGTAACAATGACCGTCATTAACTGCTGTATTTTTTTTCTTGCCTGACCTGTCCGATAACTCATCGTACACTAACAGTTTTTAAAATAATTTTTTATTGTTGTAATGGGTATGGCTAATGCTTGTGTAACTGTTCCCCTTTTTTTTCTCAGCTTCAGAATGGCTTGCCTTTCTCCCATAGACAGCACTGTACCTGTCATATTGGTCTATAAAACCAATGGTCTCACCCCAAAAGTAGATACTCAGAACCTTTAATAGTTTCAGCATTCAAACTAACCCAGAAACACCTGTCAGTCGCGAGCTCCAACACTCTAAATAAATAAAAAAAAGGTGGGTTTAAACAAAATGACCTTTTGTAGGAAAATTTAAGGAAATTAAGCTAAAATTTTGACCCATCATCTCGTCAAATCCTAATGCAATAAATATACGGCAAAAATAAAGTCCAGGCCACCTCACTCATACCGTCATGGACTGATTATTTTTTGTCTCACTTGTCGACCTGAACTGACCACACATAAAAAACATCCGAGACTAAATTAACACTGGTCATACAAATTCAACAGAAGATTAAGGCCATGTCCACACGTAGCCGGGTATTTTGAAAAGCGGAGATCTTTCTACTTCGTTTACCTACCTACGTTTTAAAAATATCTGTCCACATGTAAACACAAAACACCCTGTTAAGTGCTGTTAGGGGCGTCCCTAAACAACAGAGGGCCAATCAAAAGCCTAGACAAAACGTCATTATCAGTTGTGCTTTGTAGAAGTCCGACGAGTCTCGTTCAAAACCGCCGTCGCTGTCTTTGGGGTCTGTGTTGTCTGTGGCAGTGAGCTTTGTAGTACATTCAAGCACCTCTGTTTGTTAACATAACGTGTGAGTAACTGCACATGTATGTACACACATGTAAAAATTCCAGTAATTTACTGTACGCAAGTCCACTACTGCACAAACACCCTCACAAACAAAGCAGACATCAAATCAAGAAGACTAGGACATAGACATTAAAGCAAGCCAGAATCTCAGTTTCCCCTGTCCACTCAACATCACTGAAAAGGTTCTGGAAAATCTTCACTGTGGACAGAGTTTTCCAAAAGCTCCGTTTTGCATGTGGACCATAACCACAGATAAAAATCTCAGTTTTCCCTGGCTGTGTGTGGACATGGCCTAAGCATGAAAAGCAGTTATGTTGGAAGCATAATTTTACAGAACTAAACCCAGGGATTCCCGAAATTTGCCACAATTCTTACAAAATCCTCTGACAGTAGTAACCCTGCTGAATCAATGCTTTTCTTTTCTTTTTACTGATGTGGAAGTTCAAGAAGCATTTCTGTATTTCTTTACTCAAAATGTCAACATGTTACATAAATAAAACTTTTCCCTCCCGTATTCCCATAGCATTATGAAACAGCATCATGGTGGCGTTGTTGTTTGCGCTGTGGCCTTGCACTTCGAGGGTCAAGGGTTCGAGTCTCGCCTTCGAGTCCGTGTGTGGATGTTCTCCCTGTGATTGGTGGGGTTCCTCTGGGTACTCTGGTACAAAGACAGGCAAGATTAGGCTAATCGGTTGTTCCAAATTGCCTGAGTGTTTGAGTCTGTGCCCTGCAATGGACTGGCACTCTATCCAAGGTGTACCCAAGGTGTAGTGCCCCCGAGTCCCCTGGGATAGACTCTGGACAGGAAAAGTGGTATAGACAATGAATGAGTGCGTGTGTGTTATGAAACACTTTATAGGTCTCTATGCCTCTCGAGAATCACCAAGTCTTTTATTCCTCACACAAAAGTCGCCAATCATGACAATTTTTACTTATTAACAAACTCACACATCATGCTTGCAAGCCATTTACACTTATCCTTTTCAGACCAAAACCCTAATATCTTGTACCTTGTAATTTCTCCACACTGTTTCTGTTTATGATGCCTCATACAGTATGAGGACAGTGGCATCTCATGAGGCTACAATCATGGAATGTCCTTGAAACACATTAAAACTGTCAGGCTACAGCAGCTAACACAATCGATCCCTTAGCAGAATATGTTTGTTTTTTTTCCTCCCGATTTCTATTGAATTTATTAAGACCATTAAAAAGCTGACAATGAAAACTCCTATGAATCCATGCATATTCCACCACAACCACTCCACCATTAAATGTTATTCCTTTGATGAATGACACACTGTTTAATCTGTTAATAATTAGCCTTGGTCATGTAGATCTTCCCCCATATACATCCCTGTGAATGAGCTCTGACGTAATGCTTCCGAAAAAGCAGATTAATATACACTCTCCTTTTGAATTACAGCCCGAGCTGGAGCCGGAGACTGTGGCGTTAATCTATAATATCTGACCGTTCAGGTTTAATAATAAAACAGTGCAATGGGTGCATGCACTTATTTATTTATCCCTCGCATCTATTGGTTGTTTAATCCATACAACTGTGACGCTGTGGTGGCTATGTTTGGATTATTAGCTCGAGAGTTTCTAGGCAGCCCCAGTGTGCGAGCGTTCACCTGCCACGAACAGCGGGCTTCTGGCACTCAATATCCTACTGCACAGCTCCACCAATAAGCAACCCGATAATTAAAACAACCTCTTATTATGGAACCAAATTTACTACTCAGTTGGAGGATCTACTTACCAGCAGTCTATTTAGTCATGGTTAATATCGGTTTTAAACCAAAAAAAAAAAAGTTCCATCATCACTATACACAAGCATCAAATGTTGACCTCTTCCACTGAGGAAATTTTGAACCCTGACTATGTTGCACACTGCTTGTGGAATTTTGCCTATTTCTAGAAACTCCTTATGCAATCCAGACGCACGGGGCATCCCTCATGCTGGAAGCGAGACTGTCTGGGAATCGCGGGAAATCAAAAGAAAAACAGATTACAGGGAAGCAACACGGAAACAGCTCGACTCTCACTTTCCACCAAATTACCCCAAGTCTCTGATCATGTCACCTTTGTGTTGTCTTTAAGGCTTGTTTCTACTCCTTCATAAAAAATGCATTTACACTAAAGATGCCTTTTAACCTCAGAGTTAACCAGCAGGATGCCATTAAGGATTCAGCATGATCATCTCATGTTCCGGTGCACTGTGCTGGCTACACTGGTTTAAATCTGCACTCATCGTTCATGTGCAAAGAAGCACCTGGTCTTGTTTCCATTAAAGTCTCGACATCAGTGTGCAACGTTTACAGTTCATTCGAGGCGACACAAGTGTGAACGGCAGGCAGTTGCATTCGCTGACAAGATTATGTTGTCCTACTGATGTCGGGCCGACAGACATCCCTAAAAATTTGTCATTTCACTAATAATAGAGACAACAATTACTGAGGTTCATACAAGTATATCCTTCACGAGCTGAATGAAGGTGTGAAATCACATTTATTAACTAGATTTAAAATGCAAACTTAGAAGCATGTGTTAATCAAATTTAAAGAGATGAACTAATTTCTTTTTTATGATACAAGGGCGTTTTCCATTTAAATTCCAAAATAGCATCGTACTATCTTCTCTTCCCGTGAGCCGATAACGATGAAACAAAAGCCTATAGGTTACCTCAAACTCGGCCTGTGAAAACCTCATTAAAATTCGTTCAGTAGTTTTTCACATGATACGTGCAAAACAGACAGACAAAAAGTCCAAAAAACATCTAGATGTTTTCTATTACTCATCTTTCCACAGATATCTTCAATGTACAGACAGGCCAACTTTACAGTTTTATTATATGTGATAGATGTAAGCTTGTCTGGTAATAAAAATGATTTCTCTTACAACCATTATGTCTCCTGGTTAGAGGTCATATTGCGAAATGTTCATGTTTCTTTCCTAAAGTTGTGTGTTCTGATTAGTTAGCACATTAGCATGCTACAACAATCATTTGCATTTAAATAGCAGGCTACCCCATAAGAGAAGAAAATTTTGTTCACTTTTCAGGCAGCAGTTGAAAGTGACACAGTATCTCTACATCGATCTATTTACACATAGAGAAACCTCTTTCACCCTAAACCTGGTTGAACTTCACTGGTCATGAATCGCAGCAGTACAGCAACAAGATGTTAAAAACAAACTGAATGCGAATAGAGAAAACCCTCACGGACACCGTGTTACTTCTTAATCAGGAGGCCGTTTTACATTTACCCGTTTGTCTGACACTTTTATCCATAGCAACTAAGTGCGCACAACTGCATGTATAATTCATGAGGGTAAAAAAAGGTGAGCACTGAAAGAGTACTACAGGATCACTGAAATGCTTTCCCCACAGGGTCATCAAGTGTGTAGGGAAACAGCTTCTGGTCTCCAATATCCATGCCATGCCAAGATAGGGCAAAAAAAAAAAAAGTGTTCAAAATATGCAGTCGTCAAGAGATAAGGAAAGCTTTGTGTTACAGAACATGAGGCATTTTACTCTCCAAATTCTTAAACTCCCACTTTCCAAGACATCCAGTAAGATCAACACTAAACTGCATCAGCCAGCCATGATGTAGCAACTGTAGTACTGCTCAGGAAAAACAGAGACAGTAAACAAAACATTTTATTTATTTATTTATTTACCCATAAACAAGCACTCCAATAATTCAGTGACCACTTAATAACTAATAGAGGAGGATTAACCATCTGCCAGATGAATAAATTATACATGCTAATCAGTACCAACAAAGCTAACGCAGCAGCATTATTATCATTATTAGCGAGGAGATTTACAAAGCTGCCTTTTTATTAAGTACTACATGTAGATGCAGTCGGACATTTACACAAATCCCAGCAATCTGCATGTGTAACTGGCACATGCAGTGCAACACTGGCAATGCTTGAGGAACCCGTTTGTATCAAAAAGACTTAAAAATAAAGATCACAGATAGGGTTTAAAAACACATGCACACGTACATATACAGCTAAGAAATGCACTTTTAACATGAAAACTGGTATTAGCAAATAGTGTGAAAACCCAGACAGACATGAAAACCCATGCTAATAAATATTATTATCAGTCTGTGTTAATGCTACACATTGCACCAAAATGCCCTAACAGGAAACCAAATGCTTACTCACTTTTGCTTGATTCACTTTAAAAAAAAATCCTGTTTTGTCGTTTGCAAAACCAAAAATACATACGAACTCTGTGAACATAAAATGCCAGAAATCAAAAGAACTTGTTTTCCCCTCCCCCTCATGTTTTTAGGGTGTGATTAGGTATTTAAATAATACTTTAATTAGGTTTTTAATTACTTAAAACACAAATGTTTCCTCCATTTAAAATGTCAGAAAATATTTCACCTTTAAAATGGATAAAAAACAAAAGCATTTTCGTAGCAAAACATGTTATTTAATCAGAATCACAAGGTTTTGTAAAATAAAGTTTTTTTTTTTTTTAGAATGAACTGACATTCACACAAAAAGTATTCAGCAAAGTATTTTTAGCTGCAATGTTCAGCCAGAGATACAAGTCCATATAATGCAGCAAACATTTTAAATAAGGACTAAACCATGTTCTTCCAAATAGCCCAGTAACAAACCTCCTTAATGAACATCTGCATTCCCAGGTTTTGGTCAAAGGGATTAAAATGTTGGCCTGACAGGGACGAGACCAATCCTGTGTATGTCCGAACTATGTGAACTCCTGAAAATCCTACACATATTTGGTTCTTTCCAAACTGTTGTCACAAACTAGGAAGCACATAATTGTCTACAAAAGCTTTGTATGCTGTTGCATTATCATTTCCCTTTACTGGCACTGAACGCTGTTCCAGCTTTACAATGCCCCTGTGCACAAAGTGAACTCCAAGCCTGGAGTGAACTCAAGTAGACTGCACACGCTCACTAACATGACTCTAATAGGGGGGGACTTCCTCAAGTCCTACCGACTCTCCTAGCAGAGGTATTAATACAGAAATGCAACAATGAACTCACATTTCTTATCAGATGGGTAGATCTGAAACTCTGTTTGACCTAAACTTTAGGATTTTGATAGTACAGCTGTAAAACATTATGAAACACTTACTTAACGCATGTTCAAAAATTGTATCTCTGTAATAAGCATGGTGATTACAGGATCTCATTTATTTTAGATTATTATAGATCAACAAATCCTAAATTCATAATTGTACTGCATCTTGACTCCAGGTAGTTAAACAGGATTATATAGCAGCAGCCTATATTATTAGAATACCGCCCCAAAAAAAGAAATTGGCGTTAAATTACCTAATTTTTAATTACCTTTTATTATTAAGCTAGCTTTTCCATTTCAATAGTGTAGATAGTTTAAATAGTGCTTTGCTACTCCATAGATACCAGTGATCATTTTTCCTGTGTGTCCTGCATACAAAATGTCCCTGTATTTGTGATTGGTTCATCTCACAGTCCCCCTCAAAAAAAATAAAAATAAAAAATCAATCCGTACAAAGGGTTCGTTTTTGTTTACTTCCTCAGTAACCATCATGCTACCAAGAAAAAAAAAGAAAGAAAGAAAAAAAAAAACACAAATTAGGGAACAACAACCTAAGTTTTTTATATAACTGTGATAAAACTGTCCCTGCTAATATTCTTGGGAACTATGGTGCTAAGTCTTCATTAAATGTTGGCCAAAATAACCCCCAAAACTTTTTAAAACTCACTTCATTTGGTTTTCGACTGATGTAAAGAGGTTTTAAACGGCTCTCAGAAGTACATGCAACTTCACCGGCATTTGGTTCGATTCATTCGTTCGTATCCCGAAAATAACGATCTTAAGGCGAAAAATGGTAAGGTAATCATTTGTAATATGAGGTTACACTTTGTATATATACTGTCAAAAATACAGTACATGTGTACAAGTGCTTTTCCTTTCTCTACAACTCGCATATTAATATGCAAACACTTACTGGTAATTGACGCTGATTAAAGTCCAGCTTGAATGAATTCTCAAATCAAGAGGTGTTGATTAATCTTCTGTAACATCAGCTTTATTTATTTATTGTAGAACCCAGTTTAAAGGGGGAAAAAAAACCTTTGTTTAAATGCATGTGCATCCCTTAGACCCAGTTTTGAAAAATATCACTATCTGATAAAAATAATGTATGTATGTATGTATGTATGTATGTATGTAAAAATAAATAATGGCTTTTACAACATTCACAGTGTACTATGTTTAAAACTGATGAACTACAACATCAACCACGGATATCTGCACAGCTCAGTTTATATCTCCTGTCTGAGTACACTGTCGGTCACTAATGTAGGTAACAGATGCGAACGTTTAATTACTACGGTAGATCAGATAAGAGGCTGCAAGATAATACAGGACTCATAAAATTAAGATTGGAATGAAGACTGTGTGAAAAATCCTACCCAAAAGCTATCTATCTGATCTTATCAGAAGGAATATCGCCGTCTGTAACAGGTGGATGGGATAGCTCAACAAGGCTGAGGTATCTGGGACACAGACAATTGCAGGGTGTGGCTGAGACAAGCAGCACTTTCACAAGTTGCAGCTAGTTAAAGCAAAGTCAAGACTGAAGGTAATTTATGAACTCATAAAACAGGATGCGAAGAACTGAATGCTGAATAATAACTTACAAATGACATAATAATGAAACAGGCTTTCTCGTAGCAAAGCTATATGATTGTAACAAGTTTATAACACGACACATTGTGTGTTTTTTTCCCCTCTGTGAAACAGATGAAGGAATTCTGAAAAAAGATGACTTTGCATTCAAAGGCAAATAACTATCAATTTCCCAGCTCCTGTTGACTCATTCATAATTATGCCTATCTACAAACTTACTCTGCAAGCTCAGTACTATTATTTATGAACATTAAATCAGCTGACCAAACAACAACAAACAAACAAAAAAAACACTTATGCAAGCACTGGGACCCATCCATATCAGAACTACCAGCTCTTATCAGGCATTTTATTTTGAGAACATGCGTTTTAATTATAGCCATCAGTAGTATTGTTTCTTCTAAGATAAACAGATAGTGACAAACGGCGCACGCTGCATGAGACTGTGCTGATCAGCTCTATTTTATTAGACTATGCTTCCACTCTCGCATTTATCACGATGCACCAAATAGGCTCAACAGGAAACCAAATACTTACTTACTCATGGTCTACTCGCTAAAAATACTGATTAGTTTGTAACTGCAGTGGACGAGAATAGAATGGCAGATAAAAACTGCACCTAGAACGTGTTGCTGGGGTGCAAAAAGATCCTAGCAACATCTAAGGAAACTAATATTAGCTGAATACCAAACTAACTGACTTGACACCTGACGTGAAAACCGCTCATTTACCAAAGTGAAAATTTCACTCAGGACAGCGTTTAAACGTGAACCACATTCAATATATACATAACAACTCGTAGGCCACTTAAATACAGCCAATCATCTGACAGCAGTGAGTGCAGTGGTATATAATCATGCAGTTCCAGACTGAGAACTTTGTATGTCAGAATAAAGAAAAGATGTGATCTCAGTCAATGTGACCATACCACCACACTGATGGTTCTGAAAAATGTGTTTAAGAAAGTTCTCATCTCCTAATGTTTTCACACAACAATTTTGAGAGTTTATAGTGCAGAAGAAAGAAATGCAGAAATGTCTTGTTTGTTGAGAACGCCCTTTTGAAGCATCGTTTGAGATGACAAGACATCTAAGCCAACTGTGGTGAGCAGAAGAGCATCTCAGGTGAAAGAGTGCAAAAGCCTGGGGCAGATGTGGGTGACAACAGCAGAAGTCCACAACAGGTTCGCTCATTCTCTCACCACTGACCTTTTCACAAGATTCAAATGCATTTCTGTCCATAATTAACCACTTGGTGATTTTTGCAACCTGATCAAGTTCCTTATTCCATCGGTTCTGGTTCTCCCGAAAAGTCCCGCAAAAAAGTGATTCCCTAAACAGTGATTCCCTAAATCACACAACCACCTAATTCTTTCCGTGAAACACAAATTGCTTTGAAAAACTTTGGCTGCGTCATCTCATCTGCTTTTGTTTTAAGTACAGCTGCATGATTTGACCCAGTTGCCACGATAGTTTTTTCATGCATATCGCGGCTATGACTAAAATGTGGCGACTAATTATATCATTAAGAGACATTTGCCAAAATCTATTCATCGACTCTAAAATACTATTGCTTTTTTTATCAAAAAATTTAATTATCGACAAACTCTAAAGAAATTCCTGATTGTTTGAATAAATAAATGAACATAATTAATAAATTGTATATCCATATATATTGGAACTGCTCCTTTTTATGCCATTAATTGTGCAGCATTAGTTGTAAGCATGCTAGAACAATAGTTTAGAATTAATCAAATTAGGTCTATTAAAATCCACCAATTTCTATTATTAATAATTGTTTTTTTTTTACTTTTACGTTTCAGCATTATTGGCCTACTTGCTACATGGACCTCAATTTCAACCAGCTTTCAGACTGGGATTTTTCTGATTTTCCAGCAAAAGCTACACACGATTCAGATTTCAGTCTCCTACCTCTGCTCACAGTCCTAGCTTCTTCTCAACTGTATGTAGCTGTCAGACACACAGAACAACATGCCACCACACAAACAAATCAAACAAACTTCAACACTAGTTAGCTTTCATTCTTTGGGCTCTGCACAACATCCTTCCTTCCATAAATATGGAGAATCGCACTCATTCACTCATTATATATACCATTTTGTGCTGCGTACAGGGTCACAGGCGTACTGGAGACTACCCCAGGGCATGAGGTGGGGTACACCCTGGACGGGGTGCCAATCCATCGCAGGATGCACATGCTCCTTTACACACTACAGACTATTTGGGAATGTCACTTAGCCTAATCTGCATGTCTTTGGACTGTGGAAGGAAACCAAAAGAGAACATGCAAGCTCCACACACAGGCAGACCTGACATGTAACCCAGACCTTGAAGGTGTAAGGCGACAGTGCGATCCACTACGCCACCGTGCCGCCTATGGAGAATGTACGAGCTTTTATTTGATACACACATCATTCTCTAACGTTTCTTAGGAGGCAAAACAAATCAGACGGATGTGTTGTAATGTGGTGTGGAACAACACTTTAACACCAGCGAGTGCTTTGTTAGAGTGAAACCGTGATATTTTTTTTTGATATTGACTGCATTATCAAAACTGTGAAAAATGAAAATCACATCAGCCCTAAAGCAGAATCAAGCATGCACAGCAAATACGGATTCCTGCTGGATGGATTGATAAACAATCCACAACACAAAACATAACCTCACTAACTCATCGTCTATACCGGTTTATTCTGCATTCAGAGTCGCGAAGTCCTGAAGCGTATCCCAGGAGACTTTGGGCATGAGTCAGGGTACACCCTGGACAGGGTGCCAATCCCTCGCAGGACGCGCACACATACACACACTATGGTGCAATTTGGGAACGCCAATTATTCTAACCTGCATGTCTTGGGACTGTTGGAGGTAACCGGAGTACCAGGAGGAAAACCACCAAGTGTCGAGAGAACATGCAAACTCCATGCACAGAGAGACGGGAATTGAACCCGGACCCTGGAGGTGCAAGGTGACAGCGCTAACCACTACACAAAATTTTCTATAACATTAACTTTAGAACTTCCAGGCAAAAAAATTTATATGCATTTCAGGAAAAGAAAAATAATATAATGTATATTAAATTAATATCATATATACTATGACAATATTATTAATATCAATATATGATGTATAGCAATACATTTATTATTACGATATACATTTATACAATATGCAAGTTTTTCTTTTCTTGAAGAAGTGTGTATACATTTTTTTTGGCTGACTCTCTCTGCGGTTGTGTGCGTGTATGTATATACTGTGTATGTATATAGGAGACACAAGGATCCGTTACAGCAGAATGACTGACTGATGATGATGATGATGCCCAGATCTCCAGGACTTACCGAATGGTTGACTCCCCACATCAGCACACTGAGCAGAGGGTCACTGGCTCGAAACAGCTTCACTTTCTGAGCCACGAAGTGTTTTTTCTTCGTTTTCGTTTTACTCGCCAGCGATGCAGCCATGCTACTGGCCGTGGCCATGTCCCTCCGTGCAACAAGAAATTAAATCTCACACCCAGTCCTTTTTTTATTCTTTCCTCCTCCAACGCCTCAGAGTTTCTAACTGTCTCTCAATTAATTGCCACTTGGCATAGCTGTCCAACCCAAGTCACCGCCACCTCGGTTATAGTTAATCTCAGCTCCTCACACCCAACAGCAGGCTGCACAAGCAGTAATTCATCAGTAAAACGAACAATTAATAATTAATTATTACGCTTTCTTTATGGTCTATTCTGTCTCGTATCGCGAGCTGCACTTCCAGCTGTGGCCCAATAACTACTTACCAGCTAGACACTTTAGCTAGCTATCAAGCTTCCATGTCACATAAAAGCCACCCGAAATTTTTTTTATTTATTATTATTTTCACGCAAAACGACCCAAACGAAGCGTACTCCCACAACGACGTGGCCAAAAGCACAGAGTAGGTTGTTTCATTTAAAACGCTGTTAAGTGCTGCAACTCGGTCGAGACGGCGCTAGCCTGTTAGCCTCTAGCTTAGCACAAGCGAGAAAGAGTCAGCTCTGAGAGACGAGCTGAGTGCCGAGCTGCTGCCCTGAAGCTAACCGACACCTGAAATTATTCTCAACGCCTTCCCTTTGACGTTTGTTTACTAACTCCAGGAAACAACAGGTTGTCAACGACTGCCTAAATATCGCGTCTTAAAAATTATCTGACGTTATCCAGCCCAAAAGAAAATCTCTTCGTGTAACTGAACAGTTAGCTAGCGTTTCCGGCACGGTTCTGTTCTGCCCACTGACAAGCCACATCCCAATCCGCACAGCGCTCTCTATACATGCGCCCTACTAACGGTTCTAAATAGTGACATCTAGAGGAGATCTAGTGCACTTTTTTATCGGAACAATTCACTTTGGAATTCAGCCACAGCTTGTGGTGGGAGGAGGCCCGAAAGAGGTTCCCAAAGACTGACACACTTTCTACGATACGTTGCGGCAAAAGCTTTTTCGGAGATGAACCTGGGCCTGTGAGAAAGTACTGAATGATGGATGCTATTTTTATGGTTAAGCATTCTCATTCATGGTTTTTTAAAATATTTTGATACAGCATCTCCAGATTCTCACGGTGCGACTTTTACCCCAACATGACACATCTCAATCAGTTCATCATGCCCCAAGGCAGATAACATCACACACACAAAAAAAGGATTAGGTATTCTTTGGATCCTTTTTTCTGCGACTAAAACCCACTTTTCCAGCAATATACTGAAGTAGAAGTACAAAACGTTGTCTTTTGTTGATTAAATCCACTTAACTTTGGAATAAAACCTGACGGGATGTGCTGTTATAGAGAAATCATCAACTTTAAATGTATTCCAACTGCAGTGAAAAAAAATAAGTATTTTATACCTCTTGTACAACAGCAATTTTCCAAATGTATATTTATAACAGGTGGTGTAGTTGTTGCCACTGTGGTTTCGCACCTCCAGGGTCAAGGGCTTGATTCACGCCTCGGGTCTGGGTGCGTGGAGTTTGCAAGTTCTCCTTGTGCTTGGTGGATTTCCTTCGAGCACTTCGATTTCCTTTCACAGTCCAAAGTCATGCAGATGTTCCCAAATTGAGCGTTTTGTGTGTGTGCCCTGTGATGGTTTGGCAACCGTCTACTCCAAGAAGATGCATGAACGAATGAATGTTTATAACAGACACTTTACATTTTAAACTTGTGAAACGTCTGTGAGACATGATAGATAGATAGATAGATAGATAGATAGATAGATAGATAGATCGATCAGGCCCGGAATAACAGAATAAGTGCAAAATTGCAACAAGGTACAGAACAGCAGGAACAGACATTTGAAATAAACACCATAAGCATTGGCAATCCTGTCTGCGTTTCCATTGCATTCATGTATATAAACAATTATTCACTCCTTCTAAGAAGCTCCTGGTGGAAGGAAATGTTGAGGAGCCTAAAAGCAGGTGGGACAAATGAAACCCCCCCCCCCCCCCCCCACACTCACTTCTTAGAATGCTGTGAAAGAGTGATGTTCCTTCCTGTTGTCACTTATGTCATAGCCGCTGCAAGTTTTTCCCCTTCCCCAGGTCCAGCTGGTTATGACACTGGTTTATTACAGCTAGTTGGGGTGTTCCAAGCAATTCCAGGGAAAGGAGAGAGGTTGGAGCTTGTTGTAATTTTTTTTTACAAATCTGAATATACAATTATGTACCCACAGATGGTACACATTTCAGCAACTGTATTTGTTGCTGTCTTCTATCTGTTACTACCAAAATTGTTATTTATATGATTCTATTCAGTGCTATATGACCAAATAATGTGCTTTATATATATAAAAGCAAAGCAATGTATCATAATGAATAGCATTCATGTAGTATAGGTAGGTTGGCTGGTTGGTCATTTGTTAATGATAAGAAATGACATTCAAATCTAGCACTTCCACTGAGCCACACTTAACTATTCAAACTCAAGCTGGATCCTTGTTTTGGAATTTGCATTGGGTAAAAGTGTCTGCTAAACAACCAGATAAACCTCAGAGAAGAAAAATTACTTCAGTAAGCTGAATTCTTGGCCGACCTTTGCATGCGGTTTCAACGGATAACAAAAGTCACATATTGTTATTTAAAGAGATCTTAGGTTACTGTTTCTGAGATTTGAATAAGGCCAGTAACACGATTGTGATATAAGACAATGGAAACATTAAAAAAAAAAAAAAAAAGAAATTTGTGAGGTCTATGCACAGCTGAGGAAAAAGCCTATTGAAGTGGCAGGAACAGCTGCAACCTGCAATAAGGCCAAGAGCAAGTCTAACAATGGTGGACAGGTGGAGAAACATGGGCTTGCCGGGATTTAGTGTAGATTTTTGATATGAGCCCCAAATAGTTCTTACAGTATACATAATATAAATAATTTATACACACAGCAGAACTATGCTGCAGATCTGTATCTGTAAACTTGGTGAAAATATGAATCCTTAACTAGTTGATAGATCTGGGTATGTTTTATCAATATTAGACAGAATTACAGTATTCTGCCCAAATCTACGGTATGTTTCTACTTACATACTTTTTCCATTGTCTCTTATTAACACATTGGTTGGCCTAAACAAATAATATTCTTTAGCATTAAGGAAGCAATAATAACACAAATAAAAACAGTTTAATTACATTTAAATAATTCATAAAAAATATTAAAGTTCAACACATTAATAAATGAATAAAATTAAGCACTCAATAATTAGTAAAGCCACTAAAACCAACACAATGATAGATAGATAGATAGATAGATAGATAGATAGATAGATAGATAGATAGATAGATACTGTATTAGCAGTCATGTGGGAATCTGAGTGAGAAATGCAGATTAAAATTTAGCAGAATAATGAGAATATACTGCATCTGTGTACATAATGATTGTATGTACAGGTGGGAACTTAAGTAACTGTACGTAATAACTGTACACAATAATTTCCCTCACATGATCAATAAAGTCTATCTATCTATCTATCTATCTATCTATCTATCTATCTATCTATCTATCTATCTATCTATGGGATAGATTAACATTACGGTTAATGAATACAGAACAGTACAGTATATAACCCTATTTATAGTGATTTGAGAGAATTAGATCCCTCTCCTGACACTGACTAAGCATAGTTATTGTAAAGTCTATTGCAGTTGGCAGGAAACACTTCCTGTAGCATTATTTGTCAAAGCAGAGCTGAAGTATTCCCTTGCTGATAGTGCTCTGCTGTGTAGGTTGTAGAGGGGATGTGAGGTGATCTCCATGATGATTAACAGTGTATGTAGCATCCTTCTCTCCACTACCAACTCCAAGCACTCCAGGGAAGTTCCCAGTATTGATCTGCCCTTCTTGATGAGTTTGTTGGTTTTTCTAATGTCACTCCTTTTGATGCTGCTGCCCCAGCAAATAGTGGCAAAGAATATTGCACTTGTAACAACAGACTGATAAAAGATCTGCAGACTTTAAAGTAACTGAGTTTTCTCAAGAAGTAGAATCTGCTCTGTCCTTTTCCTAGAGACTGCACCTGTGTTTCACTTCCAATCCAATCTGTTGTCAATGTGAAATCCAATGTGTCAGTAGCTCTCCACCATCTCCACCTCCTTACCCAGAATATAGACTCTGTTTGGTGTCATTCTAGTCCTCTTGAGGTCCACAACCATCTCCTTGGTCTTAGTCACTTTCAGGGCAAGGTGGTTTCTCACACACCAATCCACAAAGCTGTCCTCCAGCCTTCTGTACTCTGCTTCCTGACCACCATCAACACAACCAACAACTGAAGTGTCATCTGAGAATTTCTTCAGATGACAAGATTTAGAGTTGTACTGGAAGTCCGAAGTCTATCATGTCCAATTGAATTGTGAGACTACTGTCGCCTGCGGTGTTCCAGTGCTGCAGACCAATGCATCCCCGCAGCCTCACAAACTGTGGCCTGTCTGTCAGATAGTAATCCAGGAGGATGTGGAGGTGTCGACCTGCATCTTCTGGAGATTCTTTTTTATCAGTGCTAGTTGGATTGTGTTATAGGCACTGGAGAAATCATGAAAGAACATGATACTCCCAGTGCTGTCTACTTTATCTAGTTAAGAAAGAGCTTATTGAAGAAGATAAATGATGACATCGTCCACACCAACTCGAGGGCAGTAGGCTAACTGCAGTAGGATGCGGAATGTGTTAACCTGGTTTTTTGAGATGAGCCAACACCATCCTCTCGAAAACCTTCATTATATGAGATGTAACTGCACCTGGGGTACCTGTTTGTAGACACTGAGGGTGGAGAGTAAAATCTCACATACATGATTTGCATATGCCTATAGGACTCTGGGGCTGATACCATCAGGACATGCAGTCTTTTTTGGTTCAGTCTCTCTAGCTGCCTCTTAACCTGGCTTCTTAAAACTGGGTGTCGGTGGAGTATGGTACTGTACATGCGACACAAGGTAAGATTTGCAGGGGGCAGGTGGTGGAGCTTACCATCATCTCCCATAAAATCGGGAATAAGCTTCACATCAGATCAAAAATCCCTGTTCTTCTGTTGGAATCCTTTTTTTCTCCTGTATGAATCTTTCCACTCCCTCTGTCTCACTTTCAGTTTCTTCTTCACCCTTTTCATCAAATCTTTGTCCCAATCTCTTTTTGATAATCCAGGGGAGTTGTTAAAAGGGAAATATCTTACTGTCCTGGTAGGAACTGTGTCAGTCTCACAGAGTGCATTTCAGTCTGTTGCTTTGAAGCAGCCCTGCAGACTCTGGTTAGCTTCCTGTGTCCACCTTCGTACCTTTCTGTGTGGTTACAGGCCGCTGCTGAATGATGGGTGTGTAGGTGGGGGTGAGAAGAACCAGGCTGTGCTCTGATCTGATCTGCAAAGAGGTGGGAGGGCATTGGATGTTCTGTATATGCAGTCTTCACATATCCATATAACAAATACACAATTTTATTATCTCTAGAGACACAGATCTCAAACTGATAAAAACAAAAAAATGACAGTGTGGAAGAAAGAGAAGCGTGATTGAATTCTCTTGGGAAGAAAAGTATTAGGATGCTGTGTTTGTAGTCTAGAAGTGATAGAGTGAATGACGTCACGCATAACGTCACGTGGCAGCCGCAAATGCAAACTCACGTTTATACAGTTTAATATTTGGGCTACAAGTACTTACTTTGCTCAGAAAAAACATCCTCGTGTATCCATTTATAAGTCAGCTTGTATGTACGTTTATAAATGGCTGAAATACAATTAACTGCGCCATAACACATAACATAAAGCAAAATACGAAATAGAACGTGGAAGTATACAGTATATTTTATAACAGAAACGCAACACAGTGCCACCTGCAGGCTGAACGAGGAATGAGCGCGCCTCCGTTTCCTTAGCAACCGTAAAATAAACACAGGCAAACGAGAACTGTTGTGAACTTCCTGGAGGTAATATATATATATATACTTTATTAATGAGATATAATTGAAGTTGGTAATTAATTTCATCATTTAATTGCAGTCGGGTAAAACACTGTTATATATTGTGTATGTTCTTGCCCCAGGTCCTAAGTGCATTATGCAGTAAAGTCCAATGCATGTATGACAGAATGGGGAAAAAAGTAAAGAAGGAAGATGAACCCCAACCCAAAAATTCAGTGAGATGTTTTTCATTTCATTAAATTCTCAATGATAACTAATATAACTGTAATATATATATATTTTTAATAAACATATTTATTTGTGATTCAGTTTGAACCCCTGCCCATCGAGAGCAAGAGTGCTGCAACAGTGATTCTCATGCTTCAGTCTCCTGAGGAAGATGTGCTGGTCAAAGCCCTTGAATCCATCCGTAGATTTGCAGAGAAAGGTCTGCACGTGTCCTACTTATCCTACTTCATGTGTTAGTACCATGTTGGTATATATATTGTATATATTCTATATATATATATTTATCTCTAGGTGATGAAAACAAGAGTTCTCTGATGTCTATGGGCGCAGTGGAACATCTCACCCACCTTATAAAACATAATGATAAAGCTGTTTGCAGAAATGCCTTCATAGCTCTGGGAGTCATGATTTCAGACAGTAAGTCAGTTCAGAAATAGATAGTTCTGAGTCTTTGGACATAAATTAATAAGCATGAATTCAGATCGTAAGATGAGAACAGTGGAGGTGAGCTGTCACAGTGGCTTTAACTTCATTTTGGTGCATATGAACAGATGATGTCAAACGACTGATCAAGAGACAGAATATTATTCCGTCTACCATCATCAAACTGGCACCAGAAGGTACTGTATTATCGATTAACTTGTAAATCTAGTTGTAACTGTATGGTTATTTATTTGTCTTTCTCTCTGACCTAATCATTGTATTATTTAACAAATGCAGAAGATGTTATCGTCCATGAATTTGCCACTCTGCTTTTGGCACATCTGTCTGTGGACATCACTTGTCGGATTCAGATCTCTGAGAATGACGGACTGGAACCTCTGATTCATCTTCTCTCCAGTCCTGATCCTGATGTAAAGAAAAATTCTGTTGAATGCATCTGTAATCTTGTTCAGGTAAGGCAGAAGAATTAGTATCATTTAAGTTCAGCTTGATGCTGCAGTGGCTCTGATTCCAAGAATATGATGATATCCTATCCTATCCTAATATAGAATGATATCCTCCATTTTTAAATGAAATAATCCACGTTAATTCATTTAAGATAATGAATCAGTATGATAGGCTTGTAATGCTAATATGGTAATGTTTAACAGCACAGCCCGGACAGTAGTTAATGTTAATGCACTTGTTTTACTATGTTATATATTTTTTTTATCTATGGTAACATATTTATAAGAGAGACGAAGAGAAAGTTATAAAGATAGTTTGATAGATTGAGAGAGTAAGCTGGTTAGAAACTACTGTTTATTGTTGCTGTAACACTGCATGAAAATATTGCACATTGTTATGGTAATGGCCCTCAGCTTACAGTCGTGCTGTGTTACACCACTCCATATTTTGTTTTTTGTTTTATAACTGCACATTTATCACTTTCATGTGATACTACGTTAACCATCATTTATGATTCCACTGAAATACTACTATATTTCTATATTTATGTTAAATGAAATTTAATTTTAATGTTGACCACGGAAAATTTAAGTCACAAGCAGAGGAAGGAAATCAGTTACACTATATTTACAACAGCTGACAGATATTTCTCAGAACTCTTGGTGCTTTCTCTATCTGATATTAGGGGAATTCGCTCTCAGATTAGTCTCAGGCAGCCTGCACAGCGGGCTAATTTATAGCACAATATCACTTTGCTGATAATTCTTAGTAATACCTTTATATTGCTGGAGACTTTAGTTCACAGCCTATGTTACAGCTTTATTTCGAACAAAAATTAATAATGGTCAAGTTTCCTTAGGAATTAATTAGGCAAAAAAAATTATTTGCAAAATCTCTTTGAAAAATTTAGCATTTAATCTTATTGTAATTCTTAAATTCACAGCATATACAAAAATAATAATAAATTCACATAGATGTGTATCATTAAGGTATATTCTGAGTGTATCAGCTGATGATGTTCTGAATCCTTAGGAATGTCCTAGTCGTGTGGCAGTGCACAAGTTGAATGGAGTCCCCCCGCTATTGGAACTGCTGAGCTCTGAATTTCCCGTCATTCAGCAGTTGGCTCTGCGCACTCTGGAGAGCATCAGTACAGACAGAGACACTCGCATCGCATTCAGAGAACAGCAAGGATTCCCTCGACTCCTGGAAGTCCTCGCGAATAAAGTGAGCTCATTATTAACACAAGTGAATCATGATATAAATAGTACGTAAGGATATACTGTGCATTGCTTGTTTGCGGAAATAGGAAGTTCGGAATATGCTGCATCAATTCAAAGAGAAGGAAAATCAGGGAAAACTGTATTTCTGTATAGTGTATTAATAGACTATTCATGTCTAGAGCAGCTGCCTGACCAGAATAAAAAATTTTTTAAAAATCAGGTCATTGATGTTGGATAGAATTCTGTGCTTCTGTACACTGTAAACCCAAAAAAGTTGGCAAAACTCAAAAAATTTGAGGTAATCAGTTACATCAAATTTTTTAAGTAATGATTTTTCCAATTTGAAGTAAACAGAACTATCAGTTTTTGAGTATGTTGTACTCATTCATATTAATCGTTATTTACATGCATTACTGAGTAGCCTAACTCATACTATCATTTTTTTAGTTGTTGCAAATTAAATAAATTGTTGTTGGTCTTTCGCCTGCTCCTGGCAATGGGTCGCCCCAGCGGTTTGTGACAAGTTTTTACGCCAGATGCCGTTCTGAACACAACCCTCCCGTTATTATCCAGGTTTGGGACAGGCACTTTATCCAGTGGCTGGGAATCGAACCCGGCCCTTTTGCATGGCAGGCGAAACACCTACCACTGAGCCGCCAGTGCTCTGGTACTTCAGGGTGCCCAGATTTGTAAAGATTATGTGAAGACAGACCAAGCCACCATATTGATTAAAACAATTCAATGTGGGCATTTTACATGTGCATTGATGACGTCAGACACAAAATCGCTAGGCTGAAAGGTTTTAAGTTGGTGGAACATTTACTGTGGCTTAAAATATCAAATTTGTTCAGCTAACTTGAAAAGTGTTATTTGTACAAACTCATAAATACCAAAAAGTTCTAAATACTCATCAAGTTTTATTAATTTGAACTAACTGTAATTATTTAAGTTAACAGTACTCACTCAGTATGTTTAATTACTTTGAGTATTAGAGTTTACAGTGTACCACTACTATGTAATATACTCAAAAATGAATTTCCTTCTTGAAAAATGAAGCTATGGACTTTAGTAATATAATAAAAAAAATGGAATATAATTCTACCCTGTGGTGTCAATACTGTAATTGTGTCAATGTATCAAGAACAGTTTTTCTTGATTTTTATCTATTTATTTTTTAACTGTCTGGTGTTATAAATCACATTGTCTGTCCTGGCAGGAGTTTACTGACCTGCATGTGGATGCTCTGAAAGTCATCTCAAACTTTATAGAGGATGCTGAATCCATGCAGCTTATCCAGGGGAATGGAGGCCTGGAGAAGTTGCTGCAGTTTCTCATTACACCAACCACTCATGACATTCAAGCTAGCGCGCTTAAAGCTATCAGCAGGGCTGCACAGCATGGTATGCACACACGAGCACAAACACTAATACTGCTATGTCAAACCAACGGCACTTGTGGTTTACACTTGTGAACGAAATCAAGATGTTTCATCAGTGGTAAAAATCAATTATGAGAACTGTTTAGAACCGATGGTGAAGTTCCTCCTTTTTTGAACTGCATTTAAAATTATACAAGACACACTGACACTCGAGACATTTTAGAATGTCATGATTCACGCAAACCCTTTATAGACGCATCAGTTTTCTCCGTAAATTGCAGTTGCTTTCCTGTTGCTTTATCAGTGTTGTGACAAAATGCTGTGTTGCATCACCTAGGTGAAAATCGAAAGATCCTGCATGAGCAAAATGTTGAAAAGGCCATCACTGTATCACTTGCGGTGGAAAGTGACCGCGTACGTACTGCTGCATGCCAGGCAGTGTCGGCAATGTGCAAGGAGCTGAGCAGCAAAGACACTTTCAGAGAATTCGGTATTGTTCCCAATTACAGTATAATTGATTAAGATTTCAACAATTTCATTTTATTCATAGTTTTTTTTTTCAATCCTCAAAATGCAGGATTAAAAAAAAGGATTACTTATTAAATCTTAGCCAATTCACTAATCAGCTAAGAAATGTTTTTATCAAAATAAGCATTGCTTTAAAAAAAATAATAATAATAAAAAAAAAAGATTTGTATTGCCAAGTTTTAATGCCAAGTAGCCAGCAGCACCAGTCTGGTCTCTTAGTCGTAACTGACAGTTGACTTGATTGCCACACCCTGTGTGAAGAAACCTTGAGTAACGAAGGCGTGTGTTTCAGATGGGATCATGTCTATTGTGCAGCTGCTGAACACTAAAGGAAATGAGTTAAAAGAGGTTGCATCAGAAGCATTATCACACCTTACCCAAGGAAACCAACTGAATGCATAGTAAGTTCATGCTCAGTGGCAGCACATGTTGTCAGCTTTCTACTGAAATCAATGAATTCAACAACATTTACACATGAACAAAAATTCCAGGATGGAATATGTTAGCACTTACTGCATGATGAATCATTAAGTGGTAACAGAACGGTAAGTGAAAGAGGTCTTCAGTATGGGGTGGCAGTCAAAGCATACAGTCCTAAGAGGTTTATATATATCATTTATCTGTCAAACACACACTTCCTGTCAGAGGTAAGAAAACGGTTCTCTCCCATGCTTCGTACAAACTTGACGCTCCTGTGGTTATAGTCAGCCCCTTTCACACAGACATTGCGCTATAAAGGCATTAGGCGACCCCCCTCATCATGCACTCTTATTTAAATCAATCGCCAAAAGCAGCAATCTCCTCAGAGGACACACTTTTCCCAATTTACAGCAATTTTTCACTGATCAGGTGCTGAAAAAAAGCCTTCACACTCTATTCCAGTCATGGACAAAACTGAATGCTTGTAACGAATCGTCATGCAGAAGACAGGATTAGTCGGGAAAAGGTTATTAGGATTTTTTTCTCAGTGCATCTCGTAGGGTGTGTTCGCATTCGACACGGTTGATTTGATTAAAACGAACTCCGATGCAGTTCTGAACAAGTGTGAACACTGCCATTTAAACCCTCGTGAAAAAGTGGGTCTTTGTCCCCTTGAATTGCATTGAATTGGGAACACACCACAGAGGAAAGTCTATTTTACTAGCATTATCTGAAATTTGTCTTAGACACTTCACTGGTTGACTCTATCTGTGATATCTTATGTAGAGGAGGCAGCTTTTATACAGACAGACAGACAAATTGATGGATAGATAGATCTATTTACATGTATTCCTATAGGAAAAAAACAGAATCGGTGTACGACCAAATATGGTCACAAACAGAATTTAGGAATGAATAACATTCATGACCCGAGGTTCCACTGTATGTTTTTGAGTGTTCTTGTTATTGAAAACAATCAGGTGCACCCCTGTACTCTTATACCAGGCAGACAGACGTAGAAGAGGGGAGAGTCTATCAAAGGAGTAAATTCAATTCAATTCAGTTTTATTTGTATAGCAATTTTAACAATTGTCATTGTCGCAAAGCAGCTTTACACAATCAAAAGAAGTTTGTACGGAATGTGAATGTGCATGAATCAAAATGATCAGATTGTCCCTGATGAGCAAGCCGAGGGCGACAGTGGCAAGGAAAATCTCCCTGAGATGGCAGTAGGAAGAAACCTTGCGAGGAACCGGACTCAACAGGGAACCCATCCTCATTTGGGTGACGATGCCTTTTATTTATTCATTTATTTATTTGTCATCACTGGTGACATTTCGGACAAAAGCTAGTCGCTAAATAAAAAACTTTAGGCACATTAGTTATCGTTCATCACCATCTGCAGCCATGCTTCTATGGTTTCCAATGTATAACTTTTTTTAAATAAATTGTTTTTAACTTTTTTATAAATTCTTCATGAATCCAAAAAGTGCATTCAGCCCAGCATCCAGCACTGTTCTCTGTCGCAACATAAACGTCATGTCTAATCATGGTTGTGACCTTATCCTCATGCCATCTATTGTATCTTTTGGTCCGATGCTGAAAATGTCATTGTGGATTCAAAGTGATCCAGGGCTTTACACTGGCCAACCAAAGTTAATGTATCATTTTGCTTTGGTCCGAACCAAGAGAACTGAACTTCAAGTGTGAACACAAGCTTAATGCTAGAAGGAAACCAGTGATGTCACTTGATTTTTGAACACCTAAATATTTTTAATGTGAATAAATAAATAAATGACTGGCATTGCTCATCAGGCTCAACTGATCTGTCATCTTTTTTTGTTCTCGGCTTTAGCACTATTTAAGTACGTGCAACAGGTAAATCTCTATATAAGATAACTGTGTTAGCTGCTAACTAGTTGTTGTTATTTAA
Organism: Clarias macrocephalus; assembly: GCA_011419295.1. NCBI lineage: Eukaryota > Metazoa > Chordata > Actinopteri > Siluriformes > Clariidae > Clarias > Clarias macrocephalus. The sequence goes on along the minus strand of JAAGKR010000598.1, from coordinate 22,743 downwards.
ACCTCATGACGACATGTCACACGTCTGAAAATGCCAGACTCCTGTTCTGTAATGTGGCGCTCTCCCTTTCACACAGATCTCATTTCAACCCTGTCACGACATCTGTTCTCGGCTTAAAGGCGAGAACAACGACCCTCAAATCTGCCTCAGTTGCTATAGTACAGAACATCAAGGAGCAACGATGGCACAATATTTCTGTCTCAGACAGGCTGTGTAAAAGAGTCTGCTGTAGTTTGAATGGATCTGTACTGTGATGGGTTTTTTTTTTTTAACAACTTTTTTTTCTTCACTCTCACTCACTCATCGTCTGTACAGCTATATCATGTATTCAGGGTCGCGGGGGGCCTGGAGCCTATCCCAGGAGACTTAGGGCACGAGGTGGACACATACACACACTCAGTCACTCATTTACACACTACGGGCAAATTGGGTACTCCAATTAGCCTAATCTGCATGTCTTTAGTCTTAGGCTGTGAGAGGAAACCAGAGAAACCTAGCAAGCATGGGGAGAACATGCAAACTCTACGCACACAGAGACGGGAATCGAACACAGATTGGAGGTGCAAGGCGACAGCCAGTGCGGCGCTAACTTTTTTCTACTTAAATGAAAACCAACAATAATTTATAAAGAAATTTCATAGACGTCATATGACAGTGCCTTATTATTATTACTATTAAAATTTCTGTAATCTAGTTATTTTTGGGGGGGCACGGTGGTGTAGTAGTTAGCACTGTCGCCTTGCACCTCCACGGTCCGGGTTCGATTCCCGGCCAGTCTCGATGTGCATGGAGTTTGCATGTTCTCCTCGTGCTTGGTGGGTTTCCTCCGGGTACTTCGGTTTCCCCTCGCAGTCCAAAGACATGTAGGTTAGGCTAATTGGCGTTCCCAAATTGCTCCATAGTGTGTGAATGAGTGTGTGTATGTGTGTGCGCCCTGTGATGAATTGGCACCCTGTCCAGGGTGCACCCCGCCTCGTGCCCTAAGTCTCCTGGGATATGCTTCAGGCCCCCCGCGACCCTGAATACAGGATAAAGAGGTATAGACTAAGAATGAGTGAGTAAGATTAGTTATTTTTTTGTCCAAAAAATTAGGCCCAACCAGATGAACATCTTTCTAAATTCAATAATGACTATAATATATATTTTTTTATCTTGTGGAAATACAACTAACCATATATAGTATATCGGAGACACCTTAGTAACCCCCCTCTCCCCCTCCCCTCCTGGGATGCCACTCTTTTAAAAAGGGTTTCAGGAAGAATTGACAGCGATGTTAATTAAGAAGCTTATGCTACACTTCTTGTTCTCTCTCAGTGCTGTTTATGAAGCAGAAGGGGACAAACATCTTATCCAGGTCCTACAGAATGGCTCTTACACAGCGTTAAAGCATGCAGCAGCTGTTCTAAACAACATGGCTGCACAGGAAGTGCTTCGCTGTAGCATTCACTCTCACGGAGCTATGCAGGCCCTGCTGAAACCCCTCCACTGCGCTAATAAACCCACGCTCATGAGCGCCCTCCAGACCGTAGCTGCGCTCGCTTGTGATGCAGAAGGAAGGGCTGAGGTGTGTCTTAGTTCGTATGATACCATTATAGAGTCCGGAGAGTTTTATTAGTCTACTTTTAAAAATATCTGTCGATGTTTTGGTTGTATGTGATTGCCTTAATGATTTTTTTTTCAGGATGGGATGCGATGCAGGTTTGTGAGAGACATGTATAGAAATATATACCATATTCATTTAGAATCTTTTTGCAGTGTCTTCAAGGTCAAAAGTGTTTTTTTTTTTTTTTTTTTTTTTGTAAAAAGCTTGCAACAATATTACACATGGTTAAAAAGATTTGAAAATTAGCTACTTCTGTAAATTGAAAACAAAATTTAAATGCATTATTAAATATTAAAAATAGATATACAAGAGATATACACTGCATTTAGGTTACACCTACTGTATTTGTGTTACACAAGAGGCCCCATGCCATTGCATGAATTAAAAAAATAAAGATCATAATAAAATGGCACTTCCTTGGTAATATGCAACAACAGCAACAGTTTTGTAATTTTATTTTTACTGTTCAATTTCTCATTCACCTATGCACACACACCCCCACTATCAGGATTATATGTGAAACAGAGTGTTCTATAGAGTGCATAATTAAAATGATATCTTTTTTATTTATTAGTTAAAAAACGCTGGTGGTCTGAAAATATTGGTTAACCTGCTGGCATCAAAGGACGCTGAAATCCGTCGAACTGCATGCTGGGTAGTTACTGTGTGTGCTAATGATGAACCAACAGCCACAGAAATGTACAGATTCGGGTGAGAACATATTTAATATGACTTTACATGAATGTATTTTTTTTCTTTCTCTATGAGCACATTCATTACTGTAGGACATAGCTACAGTTAACTACAATATATAACTAATAAGTTGTTAATTGTGTTTGGCGAAATGCACTGCAGTGGTACTCCATAGAATAGACTATATAACCTGTGCCTGGCCAAAAAAAAAAAAAAAAAAAAGATGCAGACCTTAATATTTCTATAATACATGTGTGAATCTGATTCCTCATGCTTCCAGAACCACCCTGTCACACTACGAGTCTGGGAACATTTCCATAGCATCAAGGAAAAAAAGATCAGTAGATGTGATAGCCTGGTCATTCTGTACACGCAGGTCATCAGCTGACTTCATTTTTTGCCATATAATGTTGCTGAGCCTAGACCCGACCAACTGAAGCAACCCCAGATCATAACCCTGTCTCCAGAGGCGTATACAGTGTGATGGGTACATCATTCATGCACTTCCCTTCTTACCCTGATGCACCATCATTATTTAATAGGGTAAATCTGGACTCATCAGTCCACATGACCTTTTCTGGTTCAAGCCAATAATATGACATTTCTGAAACAGAAACCTTTTGGCAAGGCAGTGTAGGGAATAGCATAGGGAACAACGTGTCAGGGGAGGGACATGCAGGCCGTGTTCTACTGTATATATAAAATGTTTATGAAGAGCCAGCAGAGGGCATTAAAGCTCCACTGGTGAAAGATCAGCATTCTTTATCATGGAGACCATTCTTTATTTATCTAGAATGAAATTCTTTATCATAGTCCAGCTTGCCGCCAGATTTAATATATACTGTACAGTACATATGGTGGTATGCATAATGGTCTTTACTTCTCCTTTACTACTTTTCTCTTTACGTTTTAATCTCTGTTTGTTTGTTTATCATTCATCATTTAAATCCTCTCTGCTTTGGTACTGCAGGGCTTTGGAGATTCTCCAGGAGATGAACTGCTCACTGACCCGTAAGAATAAGTTCAGTGAGGTAGCCCTGGAGAAGCTGTTGAATAGTAACCTCTCGGTGAAATACAGCCTTACAGGACATCTCCTCTCCACTGATATCACTACCGACGGCTTCTATGATCCAGGACAGGTGAGTAAAGAAGTAGCACATCTTCCTTTCCCTTACCTCTTGTTATCATGTGAAATGAAATGAAGATACATAAAAAAAAAAATTCCTATAATATTAATATGAGAGCGATGATATTAAATATTGTGTCCTAAATCATATCTGTATTTATGTGACAGTGCTGAAAAATTGATTATTATTTGTGAGAGATATTTACAGAAAAGATATCAGGTGTTAGATTTGATTGAGTGCTTGTTTAACTCTAATCAGTATCACACTTGTCTGTTTCATTTCCCTTCATAGACCAGACAAGGTCACAGGGTTCCTGATCTTGAAGATATCGCACAGCAGGTTATCAACCAGAAGCGAGCCGTCATTGCAGTTAATGGAAAACCTCCATCTAAGTATGTCAAGACCAAAGGTTATGCAGCATAATTAGCTGTTTCCTATATGAACTGGGAGACTTGACTCTCTGAAAGTATGTATCTACAGTGGATATACAGTAGTAGTTTATAAATGCAAGGTGTCTCAAAGCATTTACCATTGTAATACTAATTCGCAGAATAGTATTTTTTACTAAGGGCAGATAATAATTTTAGATCCCTTTATTTTCCCTATGCACAAAACATAATCCATAAAAAGTCAGCGTTGAAGCGGAAGATGACCTGCACAGAGCCCTGACCTCAACTCTACTGAACCTATTATACAATAGATAATATGTGAAATGTGTGCGCCTGCTGAACGGAGCAAACTCCGACAGATTGCCAAAAGAGTGGAGGTTATTATTATAATAACATAGATGGAATAAATCCCTACTGGGATATTCAAAACAGCAAATATGGGTGTAATAGTGTATCAAAGGTCATATTGATAGCATTATAAGAATCACGTGAGGCAAAGTAATATAACAGCTAGCACATTATAACACACAACACTGATTGTGTTTCATGATCCCATAGACTATAAATCACCTAAATAGTTAAATAGTTAAACCGTCATAATCTGTACTGCATTTTGTATATTTTTTATTTCTTGTATCCACCTTTGATTTCTACTATCCTATTATTACCGTTACTCTTTGTTGCTTATGTATAATTTGTATTATTTGTAGTGAGGTTTGTCATTTGTATCATGCGTTATATAATTAAGGTCAGAGCAATGCGGTTCACTCTCGTTGCCAATGAGCCGTGTTAACGACTCCAGATTACAAGTAACATACCGCGGATGTTCTGGCTCAGCGACTTCAAAGCTGGCACTGACATTTCCCTGGCAGTTTAATTAGCCTTTTCTGTGGCATGTTAATTAGCTATTTCTCTGGCATGGCATTTACACCGCAGTGGAGGTGCCATGTTGGCTGTGTGCTCTTTTTAATGATGACACAAATAAGCAACACGCAGTTACAATCAAAGGTAAATTACTTTAGTCGATTTTTGTTGTCGGGTTATTTAAACAGACAGTAAAGTAACTTGTATGGTCTCTGCTTTTTTTTTTTTTTTTTTCTTCTGATCTCAGGACGGATCTTGATTCACCAGAGAAGGGGCAGCAGGAGAGTCCTACAGAAACGTACACCTCACCTATACCGAGCAGGAAAGTTAGGTGTGTAACATGTGCATATGTGTTTGTGGCAAATCATTTGTAGAATTCCATAATAAGTCACTTTGACACAATACTGTATGTGGACATAACCAGCAGTGTATACTGCACAGCTTAGACTTGTCTTGTCTTAGGTCTTTAAAAGTCAAGAGTCCTTAAAAGGTATTTAGATCATCTTCATGAAAGTAAGATATCACTAATTACACTATGAAAATACTCTAAAGATTACATTTGTATGTGGACTTGAGTAGATTAGCCGTGATGAGGGGCGTGTTAGCATTATTAGGGCTTGAATTGTTCCTGAAGATGATACCAATAAGTCTGTATTATTTGTATAGTTTTGAAGATGTCTCGAGCCCGTATTCGTATTTGAGCCCAGTGAGACTCTCTGATAATCAGTCTGCCATTTTTTTTTTTGTTGGTGTAAGTAATTTGTCAGTAGGCGAGAGTGCTGTGGCAGTGTGAACAGAGAAAAAGGACTACATTCAACGTTAGATACTGTACCCGACTGATTAGTACTTAGACATCAATCAGCCATAATGCTGTGACCACCATTAAGTGAACTGAACAACATTGATCACCAGAAAAACGGTTTAGAATTGGCACCCAAGCATCACCCATGCCAAAAAAATCAATGTTGGCCATGTAGAAAGGCACTAGAGCACCCAGTGCACCACTGCATGCCACATACAGGGCCTAGTAGACAAATACCGCAAGGCCCAGATGGGATGTGCTAGACCAAGTCAGTATCCACAGAAGCTCCATCCCACAATCCACAGCATCCCAAAGATCCGCTGTCAACATTCTGGTGCCAGATACCACAGCACATCCCCAGATGCCTTACTGAGCCACTCCCTGGTTTTAATGTCTAATGTTACAGCGCATGCTGATGGGTGTATATTGTAATGAACTAACACATTTGAAGTTTTAATATTTTGTACTATGTTTAAGCACCGTCCCCAGGAATAGCTGTGCATCATTAAAGCTAAAATATCTAAGCTGACCTTTCTTGTTTTTCCACCTTTTTCTAGTAAAACAAAAGGCAAATTATTGCCCGAGGATGAGAAGCCGAGGAATGATGATCAGCAACCCCAGCAGGAAGTAGTAGTAGAGAAGCCGTGGACATTGCCATATGATGATCAGCTCAACAGTCTCGTCAAAGAGACATTCAAATCCATCCTGCCCTTACAAAACGAGGCGGAAGTGTACACTGCTCTGGCGAAGTGAGTTTTAAAATTCCTAACTGAGACGCAGAAATGCCTTTATGTAGTTTTTAAGCAGTTAAGCAGTTTGGTAAAGCCAAATGTGTGACATGTGGTAAATATTCCTTTTAGGTTGGTATGTGATGCAATGGGGGGGCCGGTAGATATCGAGAAACAACATGATTTCCTTTGGGAGCTTCACCTGAGTGAGCTGAAGTTTGAGATGCAGTCCAACATCATTCCCATTGGCAACATCAAAAAGGGAACGTACTACCACAGAGCACTACTCTTCAAGGTATTAATGCAATACCTTAACAATACTACTATTTCTTGTCTTCTTGTTTTTTATAGATTTCATAGCCATAAAACTATAACATTTCTAAACAAAATCCACAGACAAAAAAAAGTTGCAGTTTAATTTCTTTCATAATACTTGGTTATGCCTCCGCTTGCCTAATTAACAGAAGTTGACAATTGTGTTGAATTATAGTTAAATTATGATGCTTCTTAAAGGTGGTGATTGACCTGCCCGGAGATGCACTAAATTCAAAATATAAATACAAACAAAATATGGAATTATAATTAATACCTGACTGCTGTAGGAACCGATTAGCTGAGTTTCTTCTCTATCTTAGTTACAGATACTATATGTGATTCTATCATTGTGGGTTTATGAAAGTCAGCAGCATACACAAGGGGTTTTGAATGCAACTGCAGTATTAAAAAAAAAAAAAAACCCAAATAATTCAAAAGGACCAGGCAAATGCAAAATCACGAGCAAATTAAACGAGGCAAGGATGGATTGAAAGCCATAATAATAAAAGATACTAAGGCTTGGGGTAAACACTGGCTGAAAGCAGGAGTAAAAAAAAAATTTATGTCTGTGCTCGGTGTGATTTTGAAAGATGTGCTTAACTAGGTATCAATGGAGACATGAATGAGGATATGAGTCATGTGGCTGGCATTGAGATTTTTTTTTAACATGGTGCTTAGGAAATGGAATTTATGCATGTGAATGAAGCTGGCTGTGACAAGCGAATGAAATGCTAGTGATTATAGTAATTACCCAACTAATTTAGAACCAGGTTAAAAACAGATATGGTTGGGGACATAGTGGCTCAGCACAGTTAGCCGTGCACTTTCGAAAGTCGAGGGTTCGAAACTCACTTCTGGTCTGTGTATGGGGGTGTGCAAGTTCTCCACATGATTTGTCGGTTTCCTAAAAAAAGCACTGTAGTCTGATTGTGTTTCTAATAGACTCCAGGTTTCCTGTAACTCAACACAGGAAATCAATGAACACACAAATGAATTTAAGTAACTGGTAGGATGTATGATTCAACACAGGAAGTTACCTTGCTTAACATCCAGATCTCACATAGCATATTAGTAAATATTAGTCATGTTATTCATAAAAGTGCGTGATTATTATTGCTATTGCTCTACTTCTAATTCATTAACACAATGCGCTCAACAGGTTTTGGCCGACAGAACTGGCTTGAGCTGCAGTTTGGAGAGAGGACACTACAGTCGTGCGTGGAATGAAATTCGGCTCCCCTCCACCACCGCAAGAGCTGGATTTTGCCCTCCACTTCAGACTTACGTCATAGATCTCATGCACAAACCTGGAACCCTTATGAAGTGTGGCACACCTGCTGCCATACAGTACCAGACAATCTAAAAAAAAAAACACACACACACACACATTTCAAAGGTTACAGCTTTCCTTTAGCACTTGCTGCTCTATACTCCATCAATGTACTCATGACTTTAAGCTAATCCTGGTTAATCAACAATTAATGAATTGTCCCCTGAAGAGTGCCGCGTGCCCATGGTCCCAGGTTGCACTGCGCTAGAGTCACGTCAGTTGTTTTCACCTGCACGTACTTGAGTTCCTTGATTAGTGTAATTATTTCAGCTCCCAACTATTAAGTTTATTGTTAAGTTTCGTGTCTTTTCTTGTCATCACTTTTTGGTTTATTGCTGTCTAGATAATCCATGTATCCAATACTTGTTCATATTTGTTTACGTTCGTTAATTAAATGTCTTAAGAACCCTGGTAATTTCACTATGACGGTGACATAACTGAAATAAAGATCTTTTAAGGGAAGACTTCCTCACCCTACATCAACATCTGACCTTAGCTAAAATTACTCAAATTATTGTTACAACTAGCTACTGTAAATAGAGAATGTTTACAAATGAATATTAACCTGACAGCCAACAATCAAAAGTGACACAGCTTTCAGCAGTAGTAATGGTGTGAGTACCTGCATGGAATAGGATTATTTTGAAACCTTTTATAGGCATTTAAACTTTTATAGACGTTTAAACACATTCTGGGCTCATTTCCTACCCAATGCCCTAACCCCTTCCACTGGAAGCAGTCCAGAGCCTGGATAAAATCGGAGGATTGGGTCAGGAAGGGCACCGGGTGGAAAAACCTGTGCCAAGTTGTATGCGGATCAGATGGTCCTCTGTGGTGACCCCTTGACAGGAGCCTCCAAAAGACCGCCAACAACAACAACAAAAAAAGTATTTGTCATGTAGAATGGCAGAATTATTATTATTATTATTATTATTATTATTATTATTTTCCCTCACATAGAGAAAAATCTAAATTATTGACATAATTTGCGACACCTTCAGTAGATTATTTAAACATTTTAAGTCACATTTATGGGAAGTTATTGTTTATATAGGTTACCTAGATAGGAAGTCAAACATCACTAAAATTAAGAGATAAAAGATAAAACAACAACTAACCGGTGTTAATTATTAATGGCAGTGACAGGTTTAGGCCAAGTTCATTTTCATCACATGGTTTTCATCAAACCGCTGTTCGTTTTCATCAACTTTGACCTACAAACATTATCAGCTATAAACTAGGTTTTGACTATTGGTTGCTGGATGAGGGAGGGAATGTAGGTCAACTAACAGTGAAGGCTCAATTCAATTCTTCTGCGTTCATTCAATGAGTGTTTGTTCAGGTCTGGTCCGGTGTAAAGTCTTCGCATGGTAACATGGCACGTCTCCTGGTGCGTCTTTCTTCTGTACTTTACAACAGAGCCTTCACGCAATCGGTTGTGTCAAAAAGCCGGGCTCTTCTGAACCGACCATTAAGCACAGCAACACGTAAGTAACATTTATTTTAATATTGTTTTTTCCAAAAATGAAACAAAGATCTTTTTGTTACACTAAATAAGTTGTAGTACATGCTTAAATAGTCTATAATTTGCAGTACTGTTTAAAGCAGTTGTCTCACTGACCTTAATGACTTTGTAAAGGCTACAAAATGAAGGTGTCATTGTGAGCAATGTCCATGTCCTCATATCCTGAAAATGTCCTCAAAGACACTTAGAGCAGGACGAATGAGCAAATGCAAATGATTATCTAAAGGACAAAGTCAATTTCAGTGACAACTTGCACTAAACAACTGTTTACTCCTATACATCAAATTTGGAAATAAATGCTATTTAATTTGGTTTTACTGATCAAGATAATTTATGCATAACGTCTCTTTTATGAAATAATCCATTTTTGTTGTCATTAGAAGAGGTGACCCATGCACATTGATTTAGCCATGATGCATCCTGGGTATAACAGAATATAAAGGGATGTATACTATTGCTGTTTTATATGTTATATGTTATTTTTGTTAGATAGATATTTTTCAGATCTGTAAACTCTGGGCTCCTCAGTGTAAAACACTGTTTCAGTAATTCTTCAGCTTGTACTTTCTTGTCACTGAAATATTGAACTCATTGTGATGTGCAGCCCAATTTATATAAATTTTTATTTATTTATTTATTTATTTATTTATTTATTTTTTATTAACAATAGAGGAGTAGATGCCAAAAGGCATGTTCATTAACGATTATTTTTCTAGGTTGCAAAATTATGTTGATTGCATTAATTTAAAGACAACATTTTTATCAAATGTGATTTTAGGATTGAATCTTTTAAACAGTTTGCAGGAAGTCAACATGTAACAGTTGCCCCTATAGTGGTTTGGCTGTTTTTAAAAAACAGGGAAGCTCCATATAAAAGTGAAAAATCATGAGACAGGCTAGAGGTATTGTGTCATCAAATATAAAAGCTCATCACTTACAGTTCCCAAATTCAGGACATTTAACACATTTTATGAAAGAAAAAAAAAGTTGCAGGCATGTAGGGAACAAATGTTACAAATGTACAGAGCAGCTTCAAAGGGTTTATTGTTGGGAGCAAGTTGTTATCTTGTGCACACAAATTATCTTGTGTGACCAAATTCTGCTTTGCATCTTACTGCATTTTCAATAATATATTTACAGTATATATTTTGCATAGTATATTTGTAAACATGAAGGCTTTGATTGCTTTATTTGAACAGTTTATTTGCTTTGATCCGAAGATAATTTCATAAGGCAACTTGTATGCACTAGATAAAATACTTATTCCTACAAGACACTAACTTGTGTGCACAAGATTTTTTTTTTTAAATGCACATTTTAGTGTATTGGTTTTATTGGCTCCTTAATATGGACTTTTAATGAGGGTAAAAGTATTAATGTCCAAAATTTCAGGAACTGACATATTAGGTGGTTTATTGAACAATGCAGAAAAAATATTGGCACAAATTTACAGGTGAAAATTTTATATTTCTGTAAATTAATCAATTCACTTAGAAGATTTTTTTTTCATTTAATACATAGGCGTCACTGTTTACACCACAAGATAATCAGTCAAATTAATTTTATTTTATTTTAAAGGATTTTTTTCATTATGTTCCATATAACCTCAGTAGTTACAGCATGCTGTACTGTATACTCCACTTAATCTGCATATTCATAAATTAGCTCCTGTTCTTTGCAGATCTTTTTTCTTTGACACGTTATGATGAGTGTGTGGACTGGAAGAAGAAACTAACTCCAGAACAGTATGTAGTCACTAGAGAAAAAGGCACTGAGGTGGTAAGTGTGTGTTAAATACCTACTGAACCTTCAGTATCAGTCAAAAGTTTGAACCCAAGTTTGGATTTATTTTCGAATTCTAGAACAATGCTGACTAGACTATGAAATAACATACATGGCATTAGGTTATTAAGTAACAACAACAACAAAGGTTAGTTGACATTTTTAAACCAATTAACAAACAGCACCTCAGATTAGAGCTGTTTCGAAGGCTATATCAAGCTTTCAGCAATGTCTTTAATGTAGAAATAAATAAAAACCTGGAAAGACCATGAAGTTAAAAGGTGTTTCAAATTTTTTGACTAATGTTGTAAATGAGCCATTTTAGTTAAAACTTTTTGTTTTGGCTTTTCTCCTAGCCGTTCAGCGGAATCTATTTAAACCATAACGATGTGGGCATGTACCACTGTGTGTGCTGCGATACACCTATTTTCAGGTAACACAAATGAGAACCATTCATATTCATACTGAGGATATTAAAGTGCACTTTTTAGTTACTAACTCAATATATCTGGTAAACTGGATGATTCCTTAATTGCAGTTGCAGATAATGGAAAAGACAAAAAAAATAATAAATCCAGGAAACACTTGAATTTAACTTGGATAAGATCATGCAATTCACAAACAGAATATTAAAGGCTTGGGCAAACCAAGCAGAACTAATAAAAAAAACATGAATGAGAACCCTGACACAAAGGTAAAGTAGGTCAGCAACAAAAACAAAGCTGAGTGCATTAAGTCGGCTTATATAGGTGAGTGGCTTTTGAGTCCAGATGTACACTATATGGACTAAAGTATGTGGACTGTTAATTAATTCTGAATTCAGGTGTTTCAATCAGACTCCTTATCCCCAGTGACGGGCAATCTTAATGCTTCAGCATACCAAGAAAATCTTGGACAATGCTATGCTTCCAACTTTGTGGCAAGAGTTTGTGGAAGGCACTTTTCTATTCCAGCATGACAGTGCCCAGGTGCACCAAGCAACGACTATAAAGTCATCGTTTGATGAGTTCGGTGTGGGAGAACTTGACTGGTCTCACAGAGCCCCAACCTCATAAATGCTCTACAGAATAAATGGGCACAAATTCCCATTGTAACACTCCAAAATCTTGTGGGCAGCCTTCTGGGAAATGTAGAAGCTGTACTCCATATTTACTGTAGGTATATATACAGTATGTGGATACAATGTCATTGCAGGTTTGGCCAAATACTTTTGTCCATATAGAGTATGCGATCTGTGTTCTGGTGACTGTAAACATGAGATAGTTATTATAGATCATATTTGTAGATCTTGGAGTGTTCTCATAAAAGTGTGTTTTAGATTCTGGTGTTGTTATGACATCATTTAGCCCTTGTAACTATTACTCTTAAATCAATCTAAATTGAAACAGCACTTTTCGAATAATTTCTGAACAAGGAAGATAAATGAGTAACAATGTTGAATGTAAAAATGTTAAGGGCTTTAGCCCTGATTTAGCAAATACACAAAATAACCTTAAATACAACACATGCATATGATATGACTACATTAAATGATTTTTTTTTTACAATTAGAACCTATAATGGATTATTTATATAAAAAAACAAGTTTAAACGTCTCATATTGTACTATTTATTTAATAAGTATAACATAGGTATCAGATGTCCCCCAAAAATGATTTCTCATATTTGGTAACATTAGAGTTTGTTTAAGCTTTGGCCATTTAAAAAAGGAAAACAATTCTGAAAAAAAAAAATACTATTAATTTCTCTTACATTCTGTTTGTCAGTGCAACTGGAGACCCATCTGAATGACTAAAAATGACTAACAAGTCAATTTGCAATGAATGAATCCACCCTTTAGCACTGTTGCCCTGCATCTCCAGGGTCTAGGTTCGATTCCCGTCTCTGTGTGCTTGGAGTTTGCATGTTCTCCTGTGCTTGGTGGGTCACCTCTGGGTGCTTTGGTTTCCTCAGTCCAAAGACATGTAGGTTAGGGGTTAGGTTAATTGGTGTTCCCAAATTGCCTGTAGTGTGTGAATGAGTGTGTGTGTGTGTGTGCGTGTGTGCGTGCGTGCGTGCGTGCGTGCGTGCGTGCGTGCGCGCCCCCTGAGATGGATTGGCACCATGTCCAGGGTGTAAGTCTCCTGGGAAAGGCTCCAGGCTCCCCGTGACCCTGAATACAGGTTTAAGAGGTATAGATGGTGAGTGAGTGAGTGAGTAAGTGAATCCCCCTTTAAAGTGGTAATATATTTAATGAGGTTTAGTTAAAATGAACATTTTCTAAGTAACTATTAGATTATTTGTACTTTTTTTTTAAAGGTTTTAAGTTATCTTTCAGTAGCATGCACATGGATCGTTGTGAATATGTCATTGTGAAATATATTTATACATTTGATATTATGCCACTGCAATCACGGAATCAGCGAACTAGTAACACAGTGTACATATTGTAAATGAAGACACCTGGCTCAGTGTATATCAGTGTGGCATCCTGGCTCTGTCCAAAATCTTTCAATCCATTCAATAATCACATTAGTTCATTTACCCTTATTGAACAGCAACTCTCTAGCTGAGACATAATCATTACAAAAATGAAGTATGTGAAGAAAGTGAATGTAAGTTCTGTCTGGTCTCACAGTTCTGAATCAAAATACGACTCCGGAACAGGATGGCCATCTTTCTTTGAGGCACATGGCACATGGGAGGGAGATGAGAGTCACGCCAACATTATCCGCAGACCTGATAATTCTTTAGGAAGTGCGGAAACAGAAATCATCTGCAAACAGGCAAGTTTCTAAAACAGGCACTTTATTTCACTGTTTATGATTATAGCACTGGCTGGTGTTCAAGTAAATTGTAAGGAATACTAAGAATAGTGTACAGTCATATGGAGTTCTGCAATAGTTGTATAATTATATAGTAACTACCCCTAATAAACAATGAAAGTTATATACTTATAAAAAATGTCTGATGTTTACTGATATGTTAAGAATGTTATTTTTATATTCGATGTTTTCTAAAATATTACCTTTATTTATGCAAATAAGACTTTGTCTTCAAAAGTAAATATACAGTACATAAATTCACATACATTATTGACTAAAAATCAAAAACAGACTTGATAAAAAAAATGTAAAAAATCAATATGTCTGTGCATCAGTTTATGCTTCTGTCCCTTCATCAATTCATCTGTCATACTTGTTATATAGCAGTACTAACTTACATAAAAAGTGGTCATGTGGCATTATAAAATCAACATAATGAGAAAATTCTTCTGTAATATCCTTCTAAATAGGCATAGCGACAAACCTTAGAGTAAAATTTGGATGGCAGTCATCCAGAGTGAAGAATAAATGGGGAAAATGAATTTAAAATGTATTGAATGAGTTTTCATTAGTAGATGTGATTTATAAAGTTTATTAAAGAAATGTTATGTATACTTTATATTATAACACAAGATAAATTGACATACATAAAAGGATACATAATTATAGTTGTGCTTCATTACAACAGAGTGATTGCAAGTTGATTACATCTCTTAAATTAACATTAAACTGTATAGTATAAAGAAAAACATTATAGATGCAATTTATCTGCAAACTTCATTATGGATTTAAAAATACTTAAGCAAACAAAATGATTACTGATACCTGTAGTGTCATACCGTAAGGAATATTTTAACTGTAATCTTCATCGAATATCTGAACAATGATGCTGTTAATACAGAATTTAATGTCATTCTCTTTGTCCTTTCTGTTTCTGCAGTGTGATGCTCATCTTGGCCATGTGTTCGATGACGGCCCGGATCCAACAGGCCAGAGATTCTGCATAAACAGCACAGCTTTGAACTTCAAGCCCAGAAAAGTCTAATTCAAGTTTATAGACAAACATATTACCCATTTCCTATCCGGATATGTAAACAGCAAGTGTTTAAACAGAGCCTGAATAGAACTATGAGAACTGGGACAACAGAATCTGCTGTATTGAAGATTTTACTTTATTGGGTCTATAAGAAGGCCAATTTAAGGCCAAATGAATTCGGGAACGTTCAACATGTTCTACTTCTATTCGTAAATCAATCAGAACATTCAGTCAGTCTTTTCTAAAGCTTTTGGCTGAAAGACCCTGGCATAGCTTTATGTAGGAAAATGGGAGAGTCATTAAGGGCATTCGACATATGACTCTTTTTTTTTTTCAACTTTCCAGCATGACTGTCGACAGACTGGAAAATTATATAACTGTGAACAAGGTCAACAAATCGTGGTACTTAATGGGCCACGATTCCACAGGGTCATACAGGTTGCATAAAAATTGCAAAATTAAGAAGTACTTAATTATCAGTGCTTAAGAAATTAAGAAGTGCTTAAGTATAAAAATAAATAAATAAATATGTCAATAAATTGTATTACCACTTTGCAATTATTTTAATGTTTAAGAAAGTGACACAATATCCATCTTCGTGAGAATATCCTTGTGGCCACAGAACATCTGAGGTCTTTTGCACACTTTTCTGGTTATATAATGTATTTGCTGTTCTATAAACAGTTTCCAAAAAGGAATGCAAACATTGAAACAATGTGAGAAACAATGTTCACATACCCTGCCTCGCCAAATAAAAAGTTGCTGCTTCAGAAGAGTCAAATTCTTGGGCTATATTAAGCAACGAAAATATTGAAATCAATAGAAATTGGGTTAGGAAACATCAAATGTATTATTAAAACTTGCAACAATTTAGTGGTATATTATTGACTTTGCAGGATCTGAGATCACATAAATGCTCTGCAATGATCCATCATAAAAAATCAACTGTAGAAATCACAGCTGGATTAAATCGTAAAAATATGAATATTCCCACATTCACAATGCCACAATAACACACAAGATTGGAACTAAACAACTGTGTAGCCATAAAAAAACATTTATAAGTGAAGCTAATTAGTAAAGAGGCTTTAATTTGCTAGTGAGCATAAAGATTGGACTTTGATGCAATGGAAAAACATCATGTGGTCTAATGAGTCCAGATCGACCCTATTCCAGAGTGATAGGCATGTCGGGGTAAGTAGGGATCCACATGACGTCTCTGGAGGATCTGGAGGATCTGAGGTTTCTTCAGTTTGTCACGACTAGGCCCAGCAAAGTTATGTGCCAATAAAATGAATCAGCTGACTACCTTAATATTGAATGACCAGGTTATCCCATAAATGTATTTTTTCTTCCCTGATGGCATGGGCATTTTCTAAGACTCAAAATGTGAAAGAGCAGCCATGTGATATTTTTTGGGCCAGGCATTGTATAGTTCCTACAGTTTCCTCCTATTGTCCAAAACCATGTACTTTTGTAGACAAATAAATTTATCCCCCTATTGTGGTCAGGATTTAGACACAGTGGATTTAGAGCCAATCATTGTACCAGTGGCCACAATGAAGGAGACTTGTCCCAATCAATTGTTCCAATAGTACCAATCAATTCTAGCCTAACTAAGTACCTTAGCTAAATATTAGCCAGGAAACCTGAACAAGTTTGCGAACCTTGCCTCAACTTCCTTATTGGAAGTCCGCAACAGGAGTGTGGTGGATGAACACATTAAAGTGGCACACATGGTGCTGGCAATTTGATGAAATGCATTCTTCAAAATATTGTTATATTTATAATATGATAATCAAATTATAATATGATTATTATAATATTGCCGCCATATTTGCAGGAAAATACAAACTTGAATGTGTGGGGTGGGTTTAGATCTGGGTTTCAGGGGATTAAGGCCTGTTTTTTTTTTTTTCCAGTAAAGCCATGTTAATGATAAACTCACTGTTTTGTTTGCTATGTGTCAATGCTGGACATCTTCACAAGTTGTGAAACATACAAACACACACAGGCAACAGCAACAACCAAACACTGTAGCGGTGGTTTTAGTGCATAATAGAGTGTTCTGTTATAAATGAAAAGGTGAATAAGTGTGGAGGTATGTTGCGTGTGTGCGTCTATTTGTCTCTAGTCATTTTGTTGGGTTTTAGTCTCTGGGAGCCTGTGGATGGAAGACGAACTCGATACAAGCCAAAACCAAAACCCAAACCAGAAATAAAGCCAATTGAGGAGATCATTCCAGCTCAAGACATTGATTTCAATAAGGTACTGTTAACAAAATCTGTCATTTCACTGCTTGTATCATTTGATTTCTAATAGTTTGCATATGTGCATATTTACATGTGCATATGTGTGTGCAGGTTAAGAAACTTTCTTTGAAGTCTGGAGGCTTTCAAATGCTTTTGACTGCATGCCATTTAAAAAACATAATGCATCTAACATTTATTTTTGTACCAGTTGAGTGGAAAGTGGTATCTGCTAAGTGTGGCTTCAAGATGTAAGTACCTTTTAGAACATGGTTTTAAAGTGGAGGGCACCGTCATAACTATGTCTGCACCTGACTCACCCAATGCACCAATCCAAGTGAGCACCTTCACCAAACTGTGAGTACCTGCATCATCATTATTATTATTATTATTATTATTATTATTATTATTATTATTATTATTATTATTGTTGTTGTTGTTGTTGTTGTTGTTGTTATTAATAATAATAATAATAATAATAATAATAATAATAATAATAATAATAATAATAATATAATAATAATAATAAGTTGTTATGATGATGATGATGATGATTATATTTTAAATAGAAGATCTGACAGTAGTTCCAATTGTAATGTTTATTAATGTGTTTGTACTACATTATATTATCATTTCTATAATAATAAATTGTATGAAGGATGTTTCACGTAACTTGACAGAAAAAAAAAGAAAATTCTTTTGAGATGGTGAAATTTTCTGTGTGGAGATGTTTTATATTTTTTTCAAGAACTTTATATTATCAGCACTTTGTTTTGTCAAAGGTAAACCTGTAATTCTTCACAAAATGAGAAAGTTTTTATGCGTTGTTGTTTGTCAGGAGCATAACATGCTGTGAGTTATTTTTTTACCCTTTTCTTTTACATTTTACAGTTGCCATAACATTTACTGTACATTTACATTTAAGCATTTTGCAGACTTACTAAGATGCTTAGTTTCCATCATTGGATAGACCCTTACAGTGGGTTACTATGTTACTAACAATGTATCATCAATCAAACACTGTTGGGAAGGATGATTGTTTTTTATTTTTATGAGAGATTAACTTAAGTATTAAAGAAACAGATATAGTCGTTGTTTAAAGAGACTTAGCTATACAGACATCTAGAGGAAGTTCACCATCCACCATCTAGGTGTCAGAATAACAGATAACTTGTGTAACACAGAAACTTGCTTGTTTCTTGGATGTTCCACATTGTTAAAAATGGCTATAAATAAACGAAAAGATTGATGTCCTTTAATCAATTAAAAAATATATATTATTCCTAATTGTTTTGAAACACTGACTGGAACAATATCAAATTAAAATTTTATTTGTCACATACACAGTCATACACAGTGAAATGCTTATACGACCATCCATGACCTTAGAAAACAAGATTATCAATAAGAAATAAATTATGAAATAAAATAAGAATAAAATATGGAAAAACTTTAGCTGAAAATATAGAAACTGTTGCTAAATTACAAAAAAATAATCACTA
Organism: Clarias macrocephalus; assembly: GCA_011419295.1. NCBI lineage: Eukaryota > Metazoa > Chordata > Actinopteri > Siluriformes > Clariidae > Clarias > Clarias macrocephalus. Next base: position 3,994 of record JAAGKR010000598.1, on the reverse strand, counting down.
CATATAAACAATACTACATGCTATTCAGGTGTGTTGTCCCCCAAGTCCAACAGTATGATTAGACTAATTACATGCTCTCCAATGTGTAAAACATTTTTGTTTCGTTTGGATCACGAAAACATGAGGCAGTGCTGATGCTTTGGATTGATGATGATGATGATGATGATGATGATGATGATGATGATGATGATGATGATGATGAGTTTGTGGGCAATCTTCATCCTCAGTCTCTGATTTGAGACATTGTCCATGCTATACTGGCTGAACCTAAATATTACAACAATAGCATACTGTCATTCTTGGAAGCTTGTAAGGACAATGTGTATGGAAGAAATGATCATTCTTTCTCCTCTACTGTGTATTTGTGAGTAAAATAACTTAATGTTAACTTAATGTCCAGTGATTAAAGGAATCACTATTGACAATATTATAGGTTAACTTTATTTTTTCCCCCGTGTCTGTCTCAGCACAAAAAAGTAAGTAATGATGTCAATGTAAAAATGTTATTCTGATCATATTTTGCACAATATGAATATAGATGTGGCCTAGCAATTAATAACAATTAATAATATCTCTAAGATTGTTCTTGCTGGTGTATATGAAATACATATAAATTTCTCTTTCTCAAATACATTTCTGTACATATAAAGTTAGTTAAAATTAGGAAATTACTTCAGGATCATAGTTATTAACACATGTATGACCTTAATGAACCTTTATCAACAAGTTTAGCTCCCTTTAGTCTGCTAATGATATTGCAAGTGTCCAAATTCCTTCATCTACTGACTGAGTGACTGAGTGCAAGGTCCATAGCATGACCTAAATTGATCTACTGTATTTAGAGTCTTACCTCATTTTCTTACGTCTTCACAGGTGTAGGTTTATGGTTTTTAATTTAAAAAATTTAAAAAAAAAACACCCTCAGGCAAAACAAGCCGACAGGGCTGGACTGTACGCAGTTCATAGCAATGCAGCATGTATAATACATACATTCACATCTAAGGGCAACATACTATAGCAAAGCTTATCTGCCTCTTGACATATTCGTTCGCAAGGTGAGAGATGTGCGTTCCATCCCGCCGCTCACTCCTTTTATACCCCTGCCGCCACAGTTAGCTACAAGTTAATTATTCCGCTATTAAATAAATCACTGTCTCTATTTCTAAGACCTTACTCTGGGCTTCTACCTGTAACTTTCCTGATCCCTTTAGGTTACATGTGCTTACCTTCAAAGACTGCATCAACACATTTTGAATCACCAAAGCTAGGACAAAATTAATCAATATTATCATTAATTATCATTATTTTTATATTAATCATTATCACCCAGCAAGTGACAATCTAATAGTGCTCAATAGTTTCATAAGAGTACTGAATGTGAAGATCATATTCAGTCAGTAATTAATGCATCCAGTATTAATACTAACAATATAACTACACAGGTGCATTTTCTAAAGGAAACGTGAGTGGTGCTTGACGTGATTGGTTGCCTGAGTAAAATGAGCCCATCCCCACGTCTCTCTGACAATGGGATCCACAGTTAGGTTCAGTTTCAAAATTCCTATTGAGGTTACCATAGCTGGGGATGCAACTGTGAGCACTTCCTGTTTCAACGGGGAGTACCTGCACCATAATATGTCAATAAGCCTCATTAAATGTGGTAAATTTTATATTTCTACAAAATTCTTGCTCTGTGCCAGAATCCATTAAAGTTGGTCTTAATGTTAAGTCTATGGGATTTTGGGGCGGTAAATTGCCCCTGTAAAATGCCCCACCCCTTAGAAAAATCATAGCACCCCATTCTCGAATAAACTGCATGATTTGACACCTCTTTCACAGGTCTATGACAAATAGCACTAAGACTAGTTGCGCGGCAAAGTTTGTATGGAACAAAAATAAAAGCACCACTAATAATAATTGACTTAATTAGTTACTTATGAAGCTTTTGTTACGGTGAACAAATCATTATCTGGAATATTGTTAAAGTAATAAAATGAAATAAAATAATAAATCATAAGTGGTGTACCACATTGATGTGACTTTATCATTTTGTCATTACCATACATTGTCATTGTCCCCTAGTGTTTTTTTCCTCTTATAACACAACAATTTGTCATGGACTATATTTTATAGCATCTATTGACTGTTATTCTTTTTTTTTTTTTTTTTTTTGGTTTGTCTTGAAATTAATAAGACAAACAAAAGAACACAGCTTGTCGTGGTGCTGAGGTACGAAGTTCACTGTCATGTAGGTAATCCCACAGTGGAAAATGTATTGATTGTCACATAGTGTGGACACTGGAGACTCGTTCTATAAATTTTAAATAAAATGTAACCTCTTGCCATGTCAAAAAATATAATCATTGCTTTCATAAAAATCAGTTTGTTCTTTCTTTCTGGCATGTCCTTCATACAAATCAATGTTATCTAGGTAATATACTGTAACAGTTTCTATAGAAGCAATAAAAATAAAAATGTGACTTTAATGAAAATGTGGCTTTGAACCACCATCAGAGCTGCTGTCAGATTCAAGAATTTACGAATGAAATATAAAGAAACATAAAATATTGTCACTGGATTCTTTTCTTTTGTGAATATTGGCAGAATCATAAAGGAATCTTTATGAAATAAACCAGCATAAACTTCAGGCAACCATGAATCGTCTCAAGTCTATGTTTTTAGCTACAGTGCAGTAGATCTTGAATTATGTAACACTACTCTGATTGTTTATTTTAATCAAAAACTGATTTTTTCCATTTTAAAGTCCCCTAATGGGGTTCTTTCGTTTATTAGCAATTATCAGTGTTGGGAGATCAAACAGAAGTACGAGACCTCACAGAATCTGGGCCGCTTTCTACTAAAAGGTAATGAACTGTGAAGCATTTTTTTTTCTTTAATGGGATAGTTTGGGTTTTTTCAAGTCTGTTTTAAATAAAAAATTAAAGATGCATGTCATGCATTGGTTGTTATATATTTTTTGCTCTACACAGTGACCATCAAGTTTGTCACCTGGAACAAGATATCAGTTAATAAAAAGAACAAGATGTAGAATTAATACTTAAGTGGGGCCAAATTCCGCAACTCTTGTTGTGCCAGAAAAATGCATTCCAAAGTTTAGCTGAGGCTTGTGTGAAGCTTCGGCAGTCCCACTCAGCTAAATCAAGCTTCTTTTCTTCCACCAGAAATAGCTGTAGGGCTAAGAAGAAAAAAAGAGTCCAATTTGTAAGATAGAAACTTGACTTAGCTGAGTGGGTTTGTACAAGCTTCATTTGAGCCTCAGTTGAACTTTGGAACGCATTTTTGCATGGAACAAGGGTTTTAGAAATTGGCCCTGATTACTTATAATGTGTCAGCTTTATATAATATATATCCTTTTAAATAAAGTATATATATACAGGGTGGGTTATGGTTAACACTTAAACATTTTTCCTTTATTAGAAATTTAGACTTTTATTTACATATATTATAATTACATATTAGACATTTTACATTGAACATTTAATCTCTCAAGTGCTCAAAGAGTCCACCTTCTTCATAATAATAATTTTTATATCTAAAACGTGATTGTGAAAGTGGAGCAGATAATGAAGTAACTGTAACCCTACTTTTGGCCCACCCTTTATATATATATACAGTACAAACCAAAAGTTTGGACACACCTTCTCATTGAAAGAGTTTTCTTTATTGTGTTCTTTATTGTGTTCTTTAGCCCAAACGCGTCTCTTCTGCTTGTTGCCTGTCCTTAGCAGTGGTTTCCTAGAAGATATTCTACCATGAAGGCCTGATTCACACAGTCTCCTCTTAACAGTTGTTCTAGAGACGTGTCTGCTGCTAGAACTCTGTGTGGCATTGACCTGCTCTCTGATCTGAGCTGCTGTTAACCTGCGATTTCTGAGGCTGGTGACTCGGATGAACTTATCCTCCGCAGCAGAGGCGACTCTTGGTCTTCCTTTCCTGGGCTGGTCCGCATGTGAGCCAGTTTCTTTGTAGCGCT